>JAYESD010000004.1:192065511-192231236 GCA_036927565.1 Tuctoria greenei | reverse complement strand
AGTTTTCATTGCTTCCGCTGAAAAAGTTTTAAATCTAGTATTCACCCCCCCCCCATCTGGTAGCTTTTCACGTGCTCTTTGATCCTACAGATTTAATTTACTAGAGGATCTAGTTGTAGCTTTGTGTTCGAAACAACTAGAGTTTTGATTTAGAATATAAGCGTGGTGCTTAGGATAGAAACCACCAGTGAATATCTTAGAGATCCACGGGTTGAAGAGGAGGGCAGTAGGTGGTGACAGCCCTATCTGTCCTTAGTAATCCTCCACGTTCGGCTATGCCATAGGCTCTTGGCGGGAGTCGTCCTAATGTTGCTAAGGGTAAACCCGTGCCCGAATCAAGCAGCTATTGCAAATTCTTTTGAATTAGAATCAATACTTTGAATTCCTCTTCCTTCCTTGCCTACCAAACAACTTTGTGTCCTTGGGTGAATTAGTTCATAAGATTACATACACGTTCCTTGGATTCGATACCCTTGAAATACTCTCTTAAGGGGAAGTGCTACACGATAGTTTTTGTGCGCTTGCGGATTTTTATGTGTGACGTAAGAAACGTCAACAAGCATTTCTGGCGCCGTTGCCAGGGAATGTGTAACACCCTCATTTTCATGCATAATGCATTTCATACATCCTCATACATGTTTAACATTAAACCATGTAAAAAAGAACAAGATTAAAATGAATTTAGGCTTAATCTGCAAGTTTGAGTCTATCAGAGTGTGAACTCGTTCGGTCTGAACCCCAGACTAGTCCGGTATTTCCTTTAGAAGTGCGGACTAGTCCTTTATCACCATGGACTAGTCCAATCAGCCTTACTGGACCAAAACAGACTAGTACTTTATGACATCAAACTAGTCTGGTCAGCCTTTCTGTAACATTTTAGACTTGTCCGAAAACACTTAATTTAGTCTGATCCAACCCTAGACTTGTCCAATATCAACATCGGACTAGTCTTAAGTCCCTTACTGTACGAGAACAGACTTGTCTGGTCCCTATTGCGGACTAGTCCGGCCTTCGGAATCAACTCGGATTCCATTATTTCTCCGCGATTTGTTTTTGGGTAATTGCCTTAACTGGGCCCAATAGCTTCATGCCCAACCTCAGAGGACCCCAAGAGGACCCCACCTCGGGCCCTACACGTCCTCCACCGAAATTCACTTGGAATTCACCCAAGACCCTACCTCTCCAACCCTTATATAAGCAACCCAATACCCTCACCTCCCCACCTTTGAGAAAAACCCTCGCTGTCGCCCCTAGCATTCTGTCGTCATCAAGATCGGCATCGCTCACCATCATCGCAGAGTCGTCGATAGATGGTCCCTTGGGTGGTGCCGGAGCTAGCTTCTCCGACGTCGCCCACCATCATTGCAGAATCATCGGCGGCAGGCCCCTTGGGTGGTGCCAGAGTTGGCTATTCCAGCGTCACCCACCATTATTGCAGAATCGTCAACGACAGGCCCCCTAGGTGATGTCGAAGCTGGCTGCTCTGGCATCGCCCACCATCATCGCAGAGTTGTTGATGGCAGACCCCTTGGGTGGTGCCAGAGCTGGCTGCTCCGACGTTGCCCACCATCATCACAGAATCATCGACAGCAAACCCCTTGGGTGATGCAGGAGCTAGCTGCTTTGGCGTCGTCCACCATCGTCGCAGAATCATCGACGATAGGCCCTGAATAAGCGCTTGTTACTGTCTTCGACGTGTTGGGACATTGACGGCGGGCCCCTTGGTAGTTGTCGGAGTTGGATGCTCTGGTGTCTTCCACCATCAATGTGTAGCACTTCGACCGCAGGCCCCTCGTATACAGGTTACCACAAGAGAACCCTATTAGCAACAAGAGCGGGACGCGAGAGTGTACTCACGAATCAGTGCTTGTTACTGTCTTCGACGTACTGGGACATCGAAGGGGAGCCCCCTGGGAGGTGCCAGAGCTGGATGCTCTGGCGTCGTCCAGCAACAATGTGTAGCACTTCGACAGCAGGCCCCTAGTATACATGTTATCACAAGAGAACCCTATTAGCAACAAGGGTGGGACGGGAGAGTGTACTCATGAATGAACGCTTGTTACTATCTTTGATGTGCTGGGACATCGACGGGGGGGGGGGGGGGGGGGGGGGGGCCTGGGAAGCTCCAGAGTTGGATGCTCCGGCGTCGTCCACCACATTTGTGTAGCATTTCGATGGCACACCCCAGGTATATAGGTTACCACAAGAGAACCCTATTAGCAACAAGAGCGGGCAGGAGAGTGTACTCATGAATCAGCACTTGTTACTGTCTTTGACATGCTGGGACGTCGACGGGGGGCCCCCTGGAAGGTGCCGGAGTTGGCTGTCCTGCACACATGGTAAAAAAGGGACTAGTTTTCTCACCGATTTTACCTCTTCCTTAGCTTTGTCATGTCTCACCGTTCTGAGCTGACTCACGGGGCTTGGGTAATTCAATGCGTTAATGCTTCGGAGTACGGCTCCCATCGTCCTTAGGGTGCGAACTTTCCGGCCCCCAGTACTCGATCGTAGCGTTGAAGGGCAAGGTGTGCGTGCTTAGGGTACACGACCAGACTAAGCAGTTCACACCCCCTGGACCTCTAGCTTGGCGTAGACCTTTCCTGGGAGGTCATCCGGTGTCAAAGGAACCCAAGGATGGGGGCAACCGAGAAAACCCCTCACACAATGCAGGTACCTCAAGCAGGTCCGCCTGTAGCAGGATTGCACAACTCCACCAAGGGAGAGATATAGAGTGTATAACCGTGTATATGAAGGCAATATACAAAAAATGAGCCTAGCATGGTTAATAATAAAATTAGCACTTAATTAAATGAGTGTTGTTAAGGAAACGTGGAGTAAGACAATGATTCTTTTATATCGGCGTTCATATGAGGAGACATGCTTTTACAAAAGAAGGCAATTAAGGAAACATGGAGTAAGATAGTGATTCTTTTATATCAGAATTCATAGGAGGAGACATACTTTTACAAAAGAAGGCAACGGATCACTTCCGTATGATGAGGGAGGCAAGGTGCACAGGCTTAGGGTTAGGGACCAGGCTAAGCTGACTGCGCACTCTGTACCTGACCCTCCCGGAGCTTGGTTGTCCTAAATGCTGCTCCTGGACTCTATGAAACCTTTACACTGTCCTACTACTAAGCTAAGACTAAATTATAGGGATGCTCAAAGCTCCGAATATAGCTGTGACAGTTGTCGGCAACCTATCGTCGATAGCTACCAGTGGGGCAATGAGCGCGTGTCCCAACTTTTTGCCTTGGCATTCCGCCTTGCTGGTGGTCTGAGCAGAGCCAGAACAGATCTTGACAGCTTTGACGGGAGCGTCGGTGCTGTCGAAAGGCTGCAGATAGGGTGCAACGGGCAAGTTGCGCTGACACAAGCTTGGCAAAGGCTGACTTGGTCCAGCGCCGCCCGAGGCAAGTGTTGGGTCTGCTGTGAGTGCTTGGAGCTTCTCCAAGGATAACACCGCAGCAGTGCAGTCTCCGTAGATCCTCAGGACACTGAAGGGGGTCGGTATCTTGAGGACAAGATAGCCGTAGTGGGTGTTGACGGCTCCTAAGGTATACTAACAAATCATCCCCGGCAATAGTGCCAGAAATACTTGTTGGTATTACTTATGCACCATTAACGAAATATCTCCAACTGATGTGTCAGAAATGCTTGTTAACGGTTCTATTGGATCACAGAGTGAATTTTGCAAGCGCACGGAGATATCATTGTAGCATTTCCCCTTAAGAGTATTCCCAAGGGTGTCATTTATTTGATCCCAAAGGAAGGCGGGGTAGAGATATAACAATCATCAAGTGGAAAGGGTAGAAAGGTCTAGGTAGGAATCTAGTAAGGATGGATAAAATAATAGTGGAGGTAGTGTGACACACACAAAAACTTTAAAGTCTAAGGGGGGTAAGAGGATCCTAGAGGTTAGTTAAGGTTGGGAGTTATGGAGGTACTCCTACTATGCTCTATTGTACATATACATAGTCTAAACTAATTATTCATAAGCTAGATCAATAGTGAATACTTATGCTATGCGGTTCAACACATCGGGCACGGGCTTACCCCTAGCAATACTAGGACGACTCCCACCAAGAGCCTGTGGCATAGCCGAATATGGAGGATTACAAAGGACAGATAGGGCTGTCACCACCTACTGCCTACCTCTTCAATCCGTGGGTCTACGAGACATCCAATGCTACTTAGCTATCCTAGCACCATGCTAGCATATTAAGTAATTACCTTAAGAGCCTAGGCACAATCCATCCTAAGGCAATGAATTAAATCATCATTGAACCAATGTTGATACACAACATAATCATCCATACTAACCTAGTTATGTTATAATTAACTAGACTATAGTGGGGGTCTATAGATTCTATGATAATGAGATATGTTCATGATGAAATAGTCTTAGAAGCTATACCTTCCACATACATGGACTCCACAATCAAACAAGAAAGCTTTGCCCAAGTATATGTATAAGTAGAGACTAAAGATGCTAGCTTTATTATGCATAAAGTCACAATTACAAGAAAGAATACATGAGCCATTCCTTTCTCAATGTAGGATTGGGAAGAGAGAGACTCCTTACTCATTTCCCAATTTGGACTTGGGTCTAGAGACTCTCCTCTCTACACCTAACTCCTCTAAGACTATGGATGATAGTGTATATAATAGAGATGAAGCTCAAGTGGTGTGTGTTGAAGTGAGGGGTAAGGGGCCCTATTTATACTAGTGTTGAGGTCGGTTCCCGCCACCAAAAGCGCGCGAATCAGTCACCATTGACTCCAGGAAGCCGGTAGGAGCCAACACATGGAGGTTGACTAAGTTTGGTGCAGAGACCAGATCGGCGGACCCCCTGGTTCGGCCGACCTGGTCATTGCACCAATTCTCGTGTTCTTTCTCCAGGTGGTTGCCAGGTGGGTCCCATTGATGTATATGGGTGATACACTGTTGGAACTCCTCGGATACTTCTGTTTGTGGGCCATTTGATCCATGGGATGCCACATGTCATTGCCTGATTGGCTGGGATGATATTTTATAGGATTGGTCCCTCTACATTTCCTCATTTCCTGAATAAAATGCTGCATACACATATTTCTCCAAGTCCAAGTGGAATTGGTTAGATAGAAAGGTGATGTTTGCAAGAAATGACAAATCCTTCACATAATTGAGTTAAATTGACGGATGAAATTGGTATATAACAGCCGTCAACAGTGGGCTACGGCCATGAATCGGTAGGGCAGGCCTGCCGATGATACCGTTGAAGGGGAGGCTGACATCCGCAATGTCGAACAGGATGCTCTCCATCCTAAAGTTCTCGAGTGTCCCAAAGGTCACCCAAAGTTGGATGTTGCCGTACGGGATGATGTTCCCTGGTCCCACCCCCAAGAACAAGCTCGAGTGGGTGAGCTTGGACACCCGGATTTGCAGCTGGTCAATGTCCGCACGGGTGATGAGGTTGAGACCGGCTCCTCCATCTATCAAGACATAGTGGATCTTGATGTTGGTGATGGTGGGGGCGACCAGGAGGGGTAGTATCCTGGCCCTTGCCATGTTCTTGGGCAGTCGAAGGAGTCGAAGCTAAGGGCCCGTTTGGATGGATGAAACGTTTCTGATTCTGGATAGTATCACTTGAAACTGATCCAAACGGCAAAAAAGAGAAACGTTTCAGGGGAGAAACATTCTGAAGCGATTCACTTTTTTGAACTGTGGAGGTGAAACACCTGAAAAGTTGTTCCTCACCTTGGAACGCTTTGGTCAATCGTAACTCAGGTCTAAGTTCTAGAAAAATTACAAAAATTTGCCACCACCTTAGAATGCTTCGGATCAGTGGCCAAAATTTTTTATCTTCGTTTTTTCTAAACTCGTCAACGTGATAATACAAACAAAATAAAAATTTACAAGAACCAAATAACAGCCATCATATGTTACAACGTTCTAGGAGTCAACATTACGACCGGATGCTATTTTTTTTGTATTATCAACTATTACATGATCATAAATATAAATGAAGAACAACCACAAACCAGCCAGAGTTAAATGGGTCAATTCAACATTTATCTTCTCTCTCCTGAAATTGAAATAGACATGCTAGCCAAACGGTTTCTAAAGTGATTCTATTCCAGAGTCTGAAACTGTTTTCGCATTGAAACTGAAACGTTTTTGATTCTGTGTGAATTTGGAACCGTACCAAACGGGGCCTAATTGGTGTCTCCTTCCGCTTGTGGTGTAGCACCAGAGTGGGGGCAGGAGCTATTGAAGCCACTGATTGGCACTGGGTTTTGACCATGTTCTGGGACGCGGGATCCCAAGACCCACCGAAGATGACGTGGAGTGTCTTGCGATGCTCGTGGTCGCTACTGGTGTTGGAGTCCTCATCCTGGTGGCCCACCTTGACGGCATGTTCCTGCTTCTTGTACTCCATCCCCTCGTCGTTATCAACCTTGGGGTCAACCTTCTTCTTGCCCTCCCACTGGCGGAAGGGAGCGCCGTCAGGATGTTGCTGCGCCCGCTCTTGGTATCGCTCGGTGCATCTCTTGATCTTCTGGCACTCGCTCACGGTGTTGTCGCGAGTCTTGTGCACTGGACAGGGCTCAATAGCGTCATCAGTCGCAGGTGGCTGATGTGGGAGTTTCTCGGGGCGTGGGGGTCTGCCAACAGGTCGCGGCTGCTGCCGCGATGGGTGCCCCATGCAGCAGATTTTTTTGGTCGTCGTCTCGGTTCTTGTTCTTCTTTTTTGGAGCTACTTGAGGTAACGGCACCTGTAACACCCTAATTCTTTGCATCATGCATCGCATTGCATATATATTCATGCATTAAACATTAATAGAGAAAAAGAAAATAAAAATATAAAACATGTATTAGGGAATGAATAAAAAAATACACATATAATAATATATATTGATATTTGATTATGTAAATAAATAAAAAAAAGAGGAGCAGCCCGGCCGGCCAGGCCGACCGAGTCGGCCCACTCCCGAGCGCGTAGCGCGCCAACCCCGCCGTACTGGCCTCCCGCGCCTGCCCCGCCCACACCGCCGCCTGGCCCCACCACGCAGCCGACCAGCGCGCATGCCCGAGCGCGCAGCGCGCACCCCGCCGCCGTTGACCCGCGCCGCGACCCGCGCGCCTGGGCGCCCCGCCCGCTGGGCCCCGCTCCCGCGCGACCCCGCCGCCACGCGCCCCGCCACCTGGCCCCGCGCGTGGCCCCACCCCGCCCGCGCCGACCGCGCCCGCTGCAGCGCAACCCGCGCTCGCCCGCTAGCTCGCCCCACGCGCCCAGCGCACCCCAGCCGACGGCGCGATCCCGCGCGCCTGGCCAACCCGCGTGCCCCATGGCCCCGCGCCTCCCGCGCGACACCCGACCCCGACCGAGCCCCGCACCGCGCGTAGCGCGCGACCCCCGTGCGCCGGCCCTAGCTCCCGCCGCCCACGGTGCCCTAGCCGCCGGCTATAAAAACTGTAGCGCTTCGTGTTTCTCGACGCCAGAAAAGCAGCCGCCACCAGAAAACGCCGCCGCCTTCCAGACCCAGAAAACCTAGCCGCCGGATAGAAAAAAAGGGGAGCACCAGAGCCGCCGCCAGGGAAGAAAAGAGAGGAAAAAGAGGAGGAAGAAGAAGAAAAAGAGGAGGGTGCTACCGTCTGCCGGAGATCATCTCGATCACGTTGCCATCATCGTGCCGCCGGAGGACCTTGCGCCATCCACTTCGTCTACGCGTCACCTTCGTCTCGCGATCTTTGAAGCTGTCACATCTACGGTAGGATTCGTTGTTCCGATGCGAATTTTAGCGACGTATTAGATCTAATAGACGTAAATTGATTTTTGTTGCATCGCCTTTTTATTTTCAGCCGCATTAGTTCTCGCTAAAACCCCTGTAAACTCATATGAACACGTACGAACTAGTTGCATCTAATTAATAAACAACCATATTAATTAATTGGTCTTTGCATGCATGCATATCATCGCATGTTGATTAATGTATGTGCATCATGTTGATTTGTATGTATTTTCTTGTATGTGTGATCATGAGTAGAGGGAAGTGCTCAAGAGATCGTGTACAAGGATTTTCAGAATCAAGATTTTGAAGCGCTTAAGCAACCCTATCCGCCGGAGCAAGGCAAGTGTCCTTGAAGCATATTGATCCTGTTTTTAAAATAAATGTTTTGTTTGCAAAACTGCATGCTTGTGTCAAATTGATGGGAATCCTATGGTAGGAAGTTTACTAGTTTTGTTTGACCACCCTTGCCACCTGGAATTTATGGTAGAGAGTCGGGAAGGATTTTTACCTTTTTGCTTCGCTTAATCAACTGGGATGGAAAACAACTATACCACACAATTTAATTATGCATGAATGAGATTATGGTTAACATGAACTAGTTAAATATGATATGGTAATGGGTGATCTAAGCAAGCCTGGTATGTGGATGGGTTGGATGTTATGGTGGTTTGCTTGCTTTAGATCTAAGGACCGGTTCATGCGAGAATAAGCCAGGACTACAGTGCCACCACGAGGCCAAGTAATGGGTGTAGCGTAGCTGATTAATTAGGGCTTTGCTAGTGCTGTTTGGACCATTGTGGATGCTCGGGGAAGGGGTAGTCGGATTGGGTTTGTTGATGATTGGTGGGACTACCCTGGGATCCGAATGGCTCAAGAGGGGGCCCTTGGTTGAAGATGTGCTCAGTTGGAGGTATCGCCACCGGTGAAACCTCAGTGGGGTCTAAATAGGCTAGTAATCCCTTTGTAAAGGCTATTTTGTGATCTCTTGGCCACACACCCACGGAAGTGTGTAATGTGACCGACGGGTCATGGGCATAAGGGAGGTTCTTAGTCGCCGAAAGGTGATGAAATCACGAACACGTGGGTAAAGAGGTACAAACTCTGCAGAGTCAAATAAAACTATCATGATAGCCGTGCTCCCGGTTATGAGCACCTGGACAACTTCCATGATTAGAGGGAAATTGGTAATTGGGATGGTTATGGTTTGGTAATGGTTATGGATGGTTATGGATTTAATTTCTGGTATTGAATATGGTTATTGGCAAATGATGAAATCTGGAATTATGGATGAGGATGGTGAATTATGGACTGGTATTATGATATTACTTATGATTATGATGGGTTTACTTCACATAAATATGATACATTGCTTTTCCAAATGGTTTTACTGTACTTTTTAGCACATAGCCATTATTATTATCGTCATTTGAATCGGCCACATGTCATACTTTCCACACTTGCTGAGTACGACATGTACTGACTCTTGCAATTCCCCCCAACAGTTGCAGGTCAGGATTGTGAGTTTAATAGTGATAATGTGGAGTTCTAGGCCGTGTCTACCGTCAACTTTGTCTGTGGTGTTGCATGGAGCTGCGCTATTCCCTTATGCTTAGTTTGCTTAGTTGCTTAATTAGATTATTTCCGCTGCATTAGTTGAATTGTCACTAATATTCATTAGAGCTTGTATTCGAGGATAATATGGTTTGTGTAACAATATTTGATAATTAATCTTGTTCTGTGGTCATTTTCTGTATACTCGTTTGTGATTGCACTCGTGTATGTGTGTTGAACATCCAGGGCACACATATGCGTTAGCTTGGTTCAGTTTTTGGAACCGGGCGTCACAGATTGGTATCAGAGCCAGGCTGACCGTAGGACACAGCCTAGATAGAACGGACACTTTAGAGCACATAGGAGCACTTAGGAATCGATTTGATTTTGTTGGCTTGCTGTTTGCTATATATATATTGTTTGCTTGTGTGCTTAATAGAGGATTTTGGGATGCTTTAGCATTGCCATGGCCACCTAGGCTAGTGTAGCTAGCTGTTTAGTTTCATATTCCTTGATGCATATAGTTGGGAATTTGTTCTACCTCTCTTTTCTTTCTCGCTCAATCTCTACTTCAAATGGAAGAAGGACACAACCAGAAGATCCACTGTCTTAGACGAAGCTGTATGGAAGATGAGAACAAAGATGGTGTGTCCAAGAGCAAGTTTTAAAATAAGGGGGGTAGAATCCTTCGCCAACCTTATTGTTTTGGATTCACAAGGATCGGACATGACGCTTGGAATGGATTGACTACGGAAGCATAATGGAGTGATCCAATATGCCACAAGGACAAAGCAATTGACAGGTGATAAGGAAGTTAGCATTGGAGTTGATGCGTCGTAATAAATATCAAAGCTAACCAATCATCAAGGACTACTCCAACGTAGTGAAGCGAATGACTGAGTTGCTAACAAGGGGAAAGCTTCTCAAATGGACTCTATCTTGCTAGGACGACATTGAGGAGGTGAAGAAGAGATTTATAACTGCACCGATGCTGGTATTACTAGACGTGAGCAAGAAATTTGGATTTGTACGACGCATCAAGACAAGGACTCAGATGCGTGCTTATGCAAGAAGGTCAAGTGGTCGCCTATGCGTCCAGACAATTGAAGAAACATGAGCAGAATTACCCAACACATGATTTAGAACTTGCAGCCGTGGTACATGCATTGAAGATTTGGAGGCACTATATTCTTGGACATAGGTGTGAAATTTACACGGATCATAAGAGTTTGAAGTATATTTTCACACAAACGGATCTGAACTTGAGGCAACGAAGATGGTTGGAGCTCATCAAAGATTATGATTTGGGGATCAACTATCATCCGGGAAAAGCCAATGTAGTGACCGATGCTTTGAGTAGAAAAGGAGTAAGTCATCAACTCACGGTTCGAGAGTTACCATTCGAGTTATGTAAGGAGTTTGAACGGTTGAACCTCGGGTTTGTAAATGAGATGGAGATGATGGAGTTAAACCCAACCTTGGAGCAAGAAATTCGAGAAGCACAAACCACAGATGAGGAGATCAAGGAAATCAAGGAAAGGATCGAGGAAGGGAGAGAATTCAGATTTGATGAAGACGAACATGGTACCTTATGGCTTGGAAAGAGGATCGTTGTGCCTAATGTAAAGCATATTCGGGAGACAATATTAAAGGTGGCACATGACTCGCCTTACTCAATTCACCCTGGTTGTACAAAGATGTACAAAGACTTGAAGACTTGCTATTGGTGGGATAGCATGAAGAAGGACATAGCTGAATACGTAGCATTGTGTGATGTGTGCCAACGAGTCAAGGCGGAACATCAAAGGCCAGCCGGATTATTGCAACCGTTGAAGATTCCAGAATGGAAGTGGGAAGAAATTGGAATGGACTTCATAGTTGGGTTACCACGTACTCAGTCCGGGTATGACTCAATTTGGGTAATTGTGGATCGCTTAGCCAAGTCAGCTCATTTTGTCCCTATGAAGACCAAGTATACAGCTGCACGATTGGCCGAAATATACATGGAGAATATTGTGTGTCAACACGGAGTACCTAAGAAGATAGTCTCGGATAGAGGTTCTCAGTTTACCTCCAGATTTTGGATGAAATTGCATGAAGCAATGGGAACAAGGTTGAATTTCAGTTCGGCGTATCACCCTCAAACAGATGGACAAACCGAGAGGACCAACCAAATTTTGGAAGACATGTTAAGAGCTTGTGCTTTGAAGCATGGGAAAAGTTGGGATAAAAGTTTGCCGTATGCTGAATTCTCGTACAACAATAGCTACCAAGCAAGTCTGAAAATGTCACCCTATGAAGCATTGTACGGAAGGAAGTGTAGGCTCCCTTGTTTTGGAATGAAACCAGAGAGAATCAAGTGTTTGGTCCCGACGTGTTACAAGATGCTGAAAGGCAAGTCCAAATAATGCGGTAAAACTTAAAGGCTGCCCAGTCTCGACGGAAAGGTTATGTTGATAATAGGCGAAGGAGTCTGACTTTTGAAGTTGGAGATTTTGTATACCTCAAAGTGTCACCTATCCGAGGTCAGCGACGGTTTAACGTCAAAGGAAAACTGGCACCACGTTACATCAGACCATTCAAGATTTTGGACAAATGAGGAGAAGTGGCATATTGACTTGAGCTGCCGACGTATCTCTCCGATGTACACGACGTATTTCACGTCTCTCAACTCAAGAAGTGTCTCAGGGTACCGGAAGAACAAGTGCCGATGGACGAGTTAGAACTTCAAGAGGATTTGTCCTATGTCGAGCAACCTATCAAGATCTTGGACGTGAAGGAAAGGGTCACGAGAAATAAGAGGATCTGTTGGTGCAAAGTGCAATGGAAACACCATACGGAAGTTGAAGCTACGTGGGAACGTGAAGAAGACTTGAAGGCAGAATTCCCTCATCTTTTCTCCACGCTATCGAATCTCGAGGGCGAGATTCACTTTAAGGGGGTAGGTTGTAACACCCTAATTCTTTGCATCATCCATCGCATTGCATATATATTCATGCATTAAACATTAATAGAGAAAAAGAAAATAAAAATATAAAACATGTATTAGGGAATGAATAAAAAATACACATATAATAATATATATTGATATTTGATTATGTAAATAAATAAATAAGAAAAAAAAAGAGTAGCAGCCCGGCCGGCCAGGACGACCGAGCCGGCCCACTCCCGAGAGCGCAGCGCGCCAACCCCGACGTACTGGCCTCTCGCGCCTGCCACGCCCGCACCGCCGCCTGGCCCCACCACGCAGCCGACCAGCGCACGTGCCCGAGCGCGCAGCGCGCACCCCGCAGCCGTTGACCCGCGTCGCGACCCGCGCGCCTGGGCGCCCCGCCCGCTGGGCCCCGCTCCCGCCAGACCCCGCCGCCATGCGCCCCGCCACCTGGCCCCGCGCGTGGCCCCACCCCGCACGCGCCGACCGCGCCCGCTGCAGCGCAACCCACGCTCGCCCGCTAGCTGGTCCCACGCGCCCAGCGCGCCCCGGCCGACGACGTGATCCCGCGGGCCTGGCCAACCCGCGTGCCCTGTGGCCCCGCGCCTCCTGCGCGACACCCGACCCCGACCGAGCCCCGCACCGCGCGTAGCGCGCGACCCCCGTGCGCCAGCCCTAGCTCCCGCCGCCCACGGTGCCCTAGCCGCCGGCTATAAAAACCGTAGCGCTTCGTGTTTCCCGACGCCAGAAAAGCAGCCGCCACCAGAAAACGTCGCCGCCTTCCAGACCCAGAAAACATAGCCGCCGGATAGAAAAAAGGGGAGCACCAGAGCCGCCGCCAGGGAAGAAAAGAGAGGAAAAAAGAGGAGGAAGAGGAAGAAAAAGAGGAGGGTGCTACCGTCCGCCGGAGATCGTCGCCATCGCGTTGCCGTCGTCATGCCGCCGGAGGACCTTGTGCCATCCACTTCATCTATGCGTCACCTTCGTCTCGCGATCTTCGAAGCCGTCACATCTACGGTGGGGTTCGTTGTTCCGATGCGAATTTTAGCGACGTATTAGATCTAATAGACGTAAATTGATTTTTGTTGCATTGCCTTTTTATTTTCAGCCGCATTAATTCTTGCTAAAACCACCGTAAACTCATATGAACACGTACGAACTAGTTGCATCTAATTAATAAACAACCATAATTAATTAATTGGTCTTTGCATGCATGCATATCATCGCATGTTGATTAATGTGTGTGCATCATGTTGATTTGTATGTATTTTCTTGTATGTGTGATCACGAGTAGAGGGAAGTGCTCAAGAGATCGTGTACGAGGATTTTCAGAATCAAGATTTCGAAGCGCTTGAGCAACCCTATCAGTCGGAGCAAGGCAAGTGTCCTTGAAGCATATTGATCCTATTTTTAAAATAAATGTTTTGTTTGCAAAACTGCATGCTTGTGTCAAATTGATCGGAATCCTATGGTAGGAAGTTTACTAGTTTTGTTTGACCACCCTTGTCACTTGGAATTTATGGTAGAGAGTCAGGAAGGATTTTTACCTTTTTGCTTCGCTTAATCAACCGGGATGGAAAACAACTATACCACTCAATTTAATTATGCATGAATGAGATTTTGGTTAACGTGAACTGGTTAAATATGATATGGTAATGGGTGATCTAAGCAAGCCTGGTATGTGGATGGGTTGGATGTTATGGTGGTTTGCTTGTTTTAGATCTAAGGACCGGTTCATGCGAGAATAAGCCAGGACTACAGTGCCACCACGAGGCCAAGTATGGGTGCGGCGTAGATGATTAATTAGGGCTTTGCTAGTGCTGTTTGGACCATTGTGGATGCTCGGGGAAGGGGTAGTCGAATTGGGTTTGTTGATGATTGGTTGGACTACCCTGGGATCCGAATGGCTCAAGAGTGGGCCCTTGGTTGAAGATGTGCTCAGTTGGAGGCATCGCCACCGGTGAAACCTCAGTGGGGTCTGAATAGGCTAGTAATCCCTTTGTAAAGGCTATTTTGTGATCTCTTGGCCACACACCCACGGAAGTGTGTAATGTGACCGACGGGTCATGGGCATAAGGTAGATTCTTAATCGCCGAAAGGTGATGAAATCACGAACACGTGGGTAAAGAGGTAAAAACTCTGCAGAGTCAAATAAAACTATCATGATAGCCGTGCTCCCGGTTATGAGCACCTGGACAACTTCCATGATTAGAGGGAAATTGGTAATTGGGATGGTTATGGTTTGGTAATGGTTATGGATGGTTATGGATTTAATTTCTGGTATTGAATATGGTTATTGGCAAATGATGAAATCTGGAATTATGGATGAGGATGTTGAATTATGGACTGGTATTATGATATTACTTATGATTATGATGGGTTTACTTCACATAAATATGATACATTGCTTTTCCAAATGGTTTTACTGTACTTTTTAGCACTTAGCCATTATTATTGTCGTCATTTGAATGAGCCACATGTCATACTTTCCACGCTTGCTGAGTACAACATGTACTCACTCTCGCAATTCCCCCCAACAGTTGCAGGTCAGGATTGTGAGTTTAATGGCGATAATGCGGAGTTCTAGACCGTGTCTACCGTCAACTTTGCCTGTGGTGTTGCATGGAGCTGCGCTATTCCCTTATGCTTAGTTTGCTTAGTTGCTTAATTAGTTTATTTCCGCTGCATTAGTTGAACTTGTCATTAATATTCATTAGAGCTTGTATTTGAGGATAATATGGTTTGTGTAACAAAATTTGATAATTAATCTTGTTCTTTGGTAATTTTCTGTATACTCTTTTGTGATTGCACTCGTGTATGTGTGTTGAACATCCTGGGCACACATATGCGTTAGCTTGGTTCAGTTTTCGGAACCGGGCGTCACAGCACCTTCGCTGGTCTGGTCGGCTCTACCAACCCCAGGGGTGGGCTGGGTATGCCAGTCATGGCCATCTGCCGCCCTGGCGCACCGGTCCGTGATGGATAAGAGCTCAAAGACATCTTGCATGTTGTGCATGGCTAACTTCTCGAGCATCTTCTTGTCACGCACTACCTGCCGAAATGCCACTATGACAGAAGCATTCGAGATGTTGGGGATGGTGTTGCGTACCTGGGAGAAACAGTGGATGAATGATCGTAACATCTCCCTTGGTTGCTGGTGCACCGCGTGGAGGTCAATCTCGATGCCGGGGCGCGTGTAGGAGCTGTCGAAGTTTGCCGTGAACTGCCGGCAGAGCTCATCACAAGAGGTTATGGACCCCTCGGGCAGGTTCATCAGCCATGACCTAGCCGAGCCAATTAGGGCGACGGGGAAGTAGTTCGCAAGGATGAGCTCATCTTCTCCTGTAGAAAGGAGTGTCGTGGTGTACATCTATAGGAACTCGGTTGGGTTGACGCTTCTGTAAAACTTCTTCGGTAGGTGTGGCCAGAACTTGTGTGGCCACGTCGTTAGGCGGAGGCATGGAGCCAAGACTGTGCACCCTCCAATGGGCTTTGCCGGAGAGGTGTACGGAACGGCGTACCCTAGGGGGGTTTGTTGTGCAACGTGCGGGTGCTACGGAGCTTGCTGCTGTGGCACCTGTTGTGCCCAATGCTGGTGTTGTGGCACCTGTTGCGCCAAGTACTGCTGCTGCGGCACCTGGTGCACAGAGTACTGCAAGGGAGCAGTCGACCCAACATATTCCTGGTGAGGTGGCGGCGGAGGGTTTACCTATGATGCACCTTGGATGGAGGACGCCTCCTGCTCAAGCCCTTGAGGGCCGTATTCGGCATCAAGGTTGCGTTGTCTCTCCTGCTGCCGCTCGATGATGACGTGTCTATCTATCTGACCTCGACGACGGTCATGCTCGGCCCTTAGGTTCACCATGGGAATCCGACCAGCGCTCGTGAGCCTGGTGGAACAGGAGTCAGCGGAGCGACGGCCGATGGATGGCGTGCGTGATAGTGGCCTCCCTCTGTTGATAAAGTTGATGGCCGCAACGACGAAGTGGTCGATGTCTTGGACCCACTACTAACCCGCTCCCTAAGAAGCATTCAAGGATGGTAGGTTGTGGAGAAGGGCCCTGCCTGCTGCGAGAGTGCTATCCGGACTTGCAGTCGGCGGCTCCAGGGGCACCGACTGCATTGAAATGTGCTCGAATGCACTGCCTTGGCAAACTGCATCTGTGCGGGGGCATGATGGACTAGAATGTGCCGCCCGGGTGATGGATCTGGTCACCGGACAACAGCCACGGAAACCGCCATCCACGGGCTTGATGAACACCATTGCGGTGAAAGTGTAACTACTTTTTAGAGGAAAAATCCCCTACCTGGCGCGCCAATATCGAAGTGTTCTTGCGACACTTCCCCCGGACCTGCTATGGGAGCAGCCCGCGTAGGATCTTGATCGGCAGGACTTAGTCCTCAATAGAGAGATTGCGCGTATGAGAGTGGTGAGACAGTAGTTCCACGTGGTTCAGGCCCCTGGAGCATAATACCCTACTCCACAGCGAGGTTGTATTGTTGGTTTGAATGTGTGTAGTGTGTGTATACGTTATATTGGGGATCCTTTTTAACAGTGGTGGTTCCATCCCTTTATAAAATAAGGTCGGACACCTTACAAGTGCGGTCTGGTGCCCGACAGGTGGCCCTAGGGAAATCTTATCCTAAAGATCAAAGGCTTCTCGCATAAGCCTCCTCTAACCATAGCTTGAAGACATGCTGTCTTGCCGCCTCAGATGCCAGTGGCCCATGTGTAGTCATTGATGATGGCAGTGAATGTTCCTTCCAACTGTCCCTGTCGCCTTAAGCTACCCACTTGGTGGAGTGAGGTAGGCATGCGGCGTCTTCACTGTGATGCGATTGGGTGTAGCGGTACCTGAAAGTAGGTGTGTGCTGCATCATGCGCCTGAGGAAGGCGTGTATCTTCAATGCTTGATTTAGACATGGTGCACCGCCCCCTTAACTTCCACAACCCACTGCCCAGGGCAAGTTGCGGGGTACGTGGCAGCTCGGGAGCTAGCCTCTACGGAGGAGGTCGGGTCACGATCCATGGACCACGTGGCAGCCCCAGAGCCCATTCATGAGTAGAGCGGGGATCCATGGCCACACGACACGTGGTAGAGCCAGAGCCCGCCTCTGCGGGAGGCGGCCGGCCTGGTGCTTCGATCCACGGAGCTGCACTGGAGTCCACTCCTATGGGGGATCGGGGTCCCGTCTGGCTGGACATGTAGCCACTTGGGAGCCCGTCTCCTGAGGGGAGATTGACCCCGACTTGAGGTCCATCTAGAAGTGTCGGATCCCGTATCTGAGGTAGGGAGGAGTTCGGGCCTTCTGGACATGTGGCACCCTTGGACCCTGCATAACCAGGAAGGCAGGACACTTAGGTGCTTTTAGCCTATGTGCGAGGGTACCCATTATGCCGGGTACCGACAGATGCCAAATGTCAGTCAAAAACTACACAACGAGGGTGAGCTCGGTCACTCGAAAATGGTTATGAACAACGACAAACACTCATGCTTTGTGTTGCGAACACGGTAGCATTTTGACTCTTTGATCTTGCTATTTAAAGGAAAATACACCACAGAAGTTTCGCTAACAAACCAACGGAGTAGCTAGGCTAGTCTCACACCCTCCACTACCATCTACATGCCCGCCATGATCGGGAACTCGGTCCATGATGCGCATTCGACGGACACATGCACGCCACGACGCGAACAACCGCATGTTGTGGCCCATAGCTCGGTAGACGCGCCCACATGAACACGATCATTTGTTTCGGGTTCAACAGGATACATAAAACACGAGATTACAATGGTTTAGCTCACAGATCCGAAAAGGCCTCCTCTCTTCTTCTATCCGGTGCCCCCCCACCCCACCCACCCAACCCACCCTCATCCCTGCCTCGCTCCTCCCCGGCGGGTACGCTTGCTCTTCTGCTTCCTTCCTGCCTCGCCTTGGCCACATGCCTCCGACAATGAGCTCATGTGCAAGATTGCCGAGGTGGACATGGACGGCGACGGCTTCATCAGCCTTACCGAGTTTGCCGCCCTCAATGCCACCGTCGCTGGCGACGCCACCGCCGTCGAGGAGGACCTCACCACGCCTTCCGAGTCTTCGATGCTGATGGCAACAGAACCATCTCCGTGCTGAGCTTGTGCGCATGCTACGTGGCCTCGAAGAGTCCACCTCCATCGCGCAGTGCTGCTACATGATCGAGGGCTCAAGAACATAGTGGTGGATGCTTTCTCAAGAATGTCTTCACTGTTAGAGACAAAAGACAATGAGGTAAGAAAATTTCGCTGTAACAATCTTCAAATGTTGAAATGAGGCTTCATTTTTGCCTCTTATTGTTTGAGACAGCATAACTAGTTCAGGTATCATATTCTCAAGACCCTTGTTGTTCATTACGGCGTTGGCCCAATAACCTTTCCATGTACTCAACAAACTCCGTTCGTAATTCTTCATCTGGTATTGTGAAGTCACTGTTGTTGTATCATCAAACGTGGACACCACCTAAATCATGCTGCTGCTGCTTCTCGTATCACTACTAGGAAAAGCATTTGGAAAATCTGAAGGAAAATTTGAAGTGTCCAACTACCGACGACTACTCCTCGGTCATCAATGCCTAAGAAAGTTAGCTCATACGAAAATAAGAAACCTTCTAAATAAGTGTCAAAATATTTGGAAAATCCGAAGGAAAATATTGAAAAATCGAATGCATCTCGTTCTTCACATGAGCCAGCATTAGAAGATATTGAGGAGTGGGAAGAAGACGGTGCCATTTATAATCGGTGAACGACTTTAGTTAAACCAGCAGTTCCAATATAAAAGATTAAGGATGTTCCTCCTGAATATAAGAATGGGAAGCCGTTCATGACATCTGTGCAACTTAGCAAACAACCTATCTCGCTCAAAAGAATGCACGAGTGGTACATGACTGCTAGCACAAAATATGATCTTTCTTATGTCACATTTCGTGTGCCAAAAACAGCATTCTAGAGCCCTAGAGCAGAAAAACGAGCCCTTCTCTTTGAAGATCTTTATAGCCTTTTCCATCGAGGCATGTTTGAAATCAACCTGCTACTCATCTGGTGCTTGTAAGTGCCTCTAATATTTCGTATTTTCTTTTCTTACTACACGCTTACACATTTTATGAGACTATAACAATTTCAGACTTCTTCAATAGGATGCAATACATGAATAATGAAAAGATGAACACCAAGATAGGTATCCTTGACCCTACACGGATTGCAAAAGATGTATTTGACTTTAAGGTGCATCGAGACTCAGAAGACTACAAGCGCATGAAAAAAAAAAAGAATTTGAAAAATCAATCGCAAAATAAAAGAAGGATAAAAGCACAGAGGTTGCACCTTACATAGGACATGCCATGTTTAACTTTGTCAGAGATGGCAAGGGGCTCGTAAAGGCTTCATACCACTTCGAGTAAGTTCTACACATGACATTGAAACAGTAATTATTGCTAAATGTTAACTTAACATGTGTGTTTGTACGTGTGTAGTGAACACTAAATAATGATCTTCATCAAGCCAACGCGGGGTTTGGCAACGGTCTTGTACTCAGCCAATTACCCACTAGATTGTTACAAAGCTTTCCTTAACATTTTGAAATTGTACGGTTATTCGATACTTTTATTACACACATTTAGAACATGTTGACAAGTTTTATATGACATTTCTTGTATTACAGCGCTTGGCGGTTTTACGGGGAAAAGCTTGGCGGTCAGAGAGCTCCTAATAAGGATGCATTGCACATATCAACATATTATCCTTGTCCCAAGCAGCCTCCTGGGAGAGTCTTATGCGGGTATTATGTATGCGAGTATCTTCAGACCGCTGATGAATATAAAGTGAATCATGAGGATGTAAGTTATCCTGAACATCAATATTGTATTTTTCTTACTTTTGAGTTTTATTTTCATTGTAACTGGCGTATTTTAATACTTATATTATTTTGTTAGAAAGTTATTGAACTCTACTTTCCAGTAGTGCAAGTGGTTTGCCATGAAAGCGTATAAACATATCTCAAGCAGTCCATCGGATAGTAGAACTGATCATAGTAGAACTGCTCACTATTTTCAGAAACATTATTTTCAGATTTTCGATCCCAACTTCAAAATTCATTTGCTCATAGTAGAACTGCTCCAAAAATACCAATATATTCTTGTATACTCACTTTGATCTATATTTTGTGGTAGTTCAAACCAACACATTCTAAACCTTGTTATGTATTTTATTGCAGCACACGGAGAATGTGTACCAAGAATGGCCGGTTTCTAGAAGTATTCCTGATGGAGAAGCCGACAAGATTGCAAGTGAACTTTGTCAATTCATGTGTCGCGAAATTTTCCACCAAATAGGGGTGTTTTTTTTATGAGGAGGGTGTAATAGTTGATGTGCCAGAACTTTGTGAGTATGACAATAGAAACAGTTTTTATTGAAACCTGTAAACTATTAGATGACTTTTATGTCAATTGAAAGTGTAACTTGTACATATATACATTTTTAGTGAAATTGACTTTTGTGATTATATTTGTTTAGTGTAAACTATGTGATGACTTATGTGTTGATTTAGTGAAATTAACCTGGAAATTATAAATAATAGCAGCTAGTGCTGCATAGGGTATACTTTATCACAGGCGGTTCTTTACCTACGGCTAGACCTGCCTATGAAATTATATTATCACAGGCGGCTAGTCGTAGGTAAAGAACCAACTCTGATAAGTCCATTATCATAGTCGGCTACACTTATGGTACAGATCGAATGTGATAAACAGTCTCCACAAACGGCTAGTAATAGGTAAAAATCCGTTTGTGATAATAACATTATCATAGATTCATAGGCGGTTACTTATACTGTATTGACCGTCTGTGACAAAGTGTCTTCATAGGCGGCTAGTAATAGGTAAAGAACCGCATGTGGTAAACCTATTATCATATGCGGTTTTACTTTTCGGCCTGTAAAATTGCAAATTATCACAGACTCTTCGTTTCAAACGGTTTTGAAAACCGCGTGTGATAATACGTTTGGAGCCGCAACATTGTATGCGCGCAACAGTAACCATACGGAAACGACATCACGGTCCCTGCATTTCGGACAGTCAACGTGAAAGCCGCTTATAATTACCCGAATGAGGAAACAAACGCATACGCAGAAGCATGCGCCTACGACAAAAACAACTAGAAGAAGCTAAATTTGGTTTTCAATCTGCATTTCCAACGGAAGCAGTCATCAATTCAAGAGTCGTAACCGTCTTCCATCTCGAGGGATGATCCCAGCAGTAGATTTTCCGAACAACCCAAAAAAGTCTTCGCCGTTCAACCGTCGCTGTTGCATCCATACGATGCAAGAACACCCGGATGACGATCCAAGCAGGGTACGACACAAAGGGAAGCGTAAAGGTAAAAGCTGATCATGCCTTGGTTCCCCGACGAGGCTGATAATCTCACATCCGAACAACAGTAATAAGATCGACTGGGATATCTGGACAAAAAAAGCGACGGGGGAAAGGTAAGGTTGAGTACTTCAAGTTGGTAAAAGCTGATCATGCCTTGGTTCCCCGACGAGACTGATAATCTCACATCGGAACAACAGTAATAAGATCCATTGGGATATCTGGACAAAAAAAACCACGGGAAAGGTAAGGCTGAGTGATTCTTCAAGTTGATTTGCTGTTCACACATCTGTCCGTCGCGTTGAAACATCAGGCGTCTGTTTGGAAACAGCGTATTAAAGGTTAGAACCACCTGAATCGAGAGATGGTCCCGAGCTTATTTGGGAATGGCTGCTTTTTGGCTGACAGGTACAAGTAGTTAGGATCAATCAGCGAGGTTTGTGCACATGCGTATGGGGGCCTGATTCATGTGCGTTATTATCTGCAAGATCGTCGATCGATCGATCGATCTGTTCCTCAACATTCTTCTTCTAGCTAATCGAGTTTGCAATGGACGCATGAGACAGATCATTTGCGTGGGCACGCAATTTTATACACCCTCCGTATAAATCAAAAGATCTGAAAGGAGTAATTTTTTTGTACAGTATATTTTGGTAATGTGATAAGATCATGAATTGAATATGTTGTGATAAGAGCATAACCACGAAATCAAGTCCAAAAGGTATTTTCGCAGGACACGCCATACCAGGACTAGACTTGGTATGTATGTACCTGCTACAGCTTGCAGATTTCAAATGTTGCAGCAGGTAGCATTTGTTAATACCCAATCCAATGGCAATAGGCACGAACGCAGACACAGCTTCCCAACAAAAGGGATTTTGTTGCCTCCGGAAAGTAGTACTAATTTATACCCACAAAAAGTGCACCTCTCGTGAGTGTTCGTGCGTCAATTGCGTTGACCCGTGTCTCAAAAAGTGTTCGTCATCCATCCAGGCTCTAGTTGAGGTGTCATGCGGCCGTACGTGATTGATATGGTCTTGCTTATGATAATATAAGTATAATGTTAGGCTTGACTAAAGTGTCAAACACTAGCACACTAAACTAAGTATCTCCAAGGAAGAACTAGAGAGGGAGAGAGAGAGGATTAGCTAACCAAACTAATAAAAGGTAGGATGGAGTTCCATCTCTATGTAGCCACAGGAAAAAAATCAAAATATTGGGGATTGGATTGGATAGATTATTGGATAGAAATGTTTAGTGCCAACCAATCTCTTCTCTTTAACACTTTGAGTTTAGCTTTGGATTATGCTGCAACATAACAATGAATTCTTTTAGTGTGGGCAGGCATATAAGCAGTATAATTTGCTTAAAAGGAAAATATTAGTACGATTGAATTGCCAGCCAGCCAAAGGTTGAACACAAAATTTTGTCGAAAAATCTACCGTGAATTCGTTGCCAGTAGACAACAAACACTATGTTCGGAAAAAAAGGAGAATCCTGCGACGTTGTGACGGGCAAGGCAACGTAAAACTAAAACGTCACGTGTGGTCCCGCCCAGAAAGGCAAGCAGCTTTTGTGCAAATCACCTCGATTAGTTCAGTCCCATGTAAAAAAATTAGTAAAAAACCAGCAGGTACATTAATTAATTGTGGCTGTCTAAACTTCATGTCTAAAATTTGAGAAAAATTCAGACACTAGATAATTAACTAGCAGCTAATGACTATCATTAACAATTAATTCTTATAATTAATCATTAACTCTTAATTCGATCAATCATAAAATTATTTTGTTTGATTATTTTATAATTAATATAACCCTTACAACACTACAGGAATGCGATTGAATTGCGATGGCTAATTAGAAAACTGTCGCAAATAAGCTATTTACGAAGGTTTCCTTTATTTGCGGCGGTTTCCGGCCATCACCGAAGTTTTGTCCACTACAGGAATCCCAACGGGCCGTCGCAAATATGGAAAAAATCGTCGAAAATAAGCTATTTGCAACGATTTTCCTTATTTGCGACGGTTTCTGGCCATCGCAAGTGTCTTGTCGCAATTAAAGTTATTTGCGACGGCCACCGTCGCAATAAGGCTATTTGCGATGGCTCGTGGCGGCCGTCGCAAATAATTACCCGAACGCTGATGGGCCCCACATGACAATTTGCGACGGCCTGACCGTCACAATTAAGTTCCTATTTGCGACGGTCGGGCCGTCGCAAATTATCCCAAGGATGGGCCCCACATGACAGTTTGCGACGGCCGAGCCGTCGCAATTAGATTCCTATTTTACGACAGTCTGACCGTTGCAAATAACAGAGGTCAGTTTGCGACGGATAGGAGCCTTATTTGTGACGGTACTGTATAAAAGCCGTCGCAAATAAGGTTTTTTATTTTCTTAAAAAAAAAGGAAAATGCTACCCGGCTCGATCGCCATAAACACAGAACATACAATAATATCACAATAGTCACAAAAGACATCACAACAGTCACAAAAGACACTATACACATTGTCAATATATAACATCACCATCAGCAAACCGAACAAGGGCTCACTCGCCCGTCTGACCTCCGAAGCCACCCCCGAAACCATCAAAGTCTCGTCGCGCCTCAACCTAGGTGGCGGTAATGACAGCGACGGAGTTTGAGCAGCCGTCGTCGATCCCTGCAATTAATAAAACTTAGAGTTAGAATAGAAATGCATCAACATCTCTCTCTCTCACTTCCTCTCCCTCTATCTCCATCTACATCTCCCTCTTTCCCTCTCCCTCTTGATTCCTCTCTCTATCTCAATCTATCTCTCTCACCCACTCTATGTCTCTATTGCTGTCTTTTTCCCTCTATCTTCCTCCCTCTTCTAACTCCATCTCTCACTCTATCTAACTATCTCTCACTCTCACTCTCTTTTCTCGCTATATTTCTAGCTAAGTTGAGGTAAAAATAGAATTGTTAAGTTGACATAGAAAATTATCTGACCCGCAGAAGAAGGGTCGCTTGGAAGGACTGGTAGTGGCGATAGCTAGATCCCCAGACCTTGCGCCCAAGTCATGGCTTGTTATTGCAAACATTAGATGTTACCTATTAGTAAGTCATTTACACTGAATTAGTGAGAACTCCAATTTTCATTTTGTTACCTCCATTGTGTCCCGCATCTGCGCCATCCAGGCTGTCTGGGAAGAGATTGTGGCCTCCATCGCGATCCTTTGTCGTTCTGCCTCTTCCTGTCGCTTGAGGTTCTCTTCTACGGTTTGTCGGAGGGACTACATCTCGATGTATCTCTGCGAGATGTGTCAACCTGACGTGCCCACCGACCAAGCCTGCGTGGAGCTGCCACTCGCACGTCTCGCCACCCTCAAGTCGATAACTCTGTCGAATATGGCGAGCCTATAAAAAAAGAATCGGTAATATGAAATTGAAATATCTTGAATACTTTGAATTGAAAACGATAAAATGACTTATGAACTCACTTTCCGTGGGCTTTTCCACCTCCGCTTGCATACGCGTCTTGAGGATCGATTGGTTCATGTTCCCAATCGAAATATTCATTGTGTATCCTTCTAGCCTCCTCCCTGTACTTACCCTAGAAAACAAGAAAACCGTGTAAGTTCAACAATCCATATAGTTATATTTAATATGAATGATTTCTAAACTTACCAATCGCTCGGTTGCGGCCCGACTGCACTCCTGAGGCTGAGAAGGGTCCCTGTGACCTCTCTTCCAGATCTCAGCAGGGGTCGGCGGCACCCACGTCTCACTCTCCTATAAATACGTGTTAGTACGAACAGTATATTATGAATATATAAACATAAGTTATATATACTTACCATGTGTTTAGCTAAACGCAATTGGTTATCTTGGTTGTGCCTGCTCTTCCCCTCGACCCCTCTGCACTCTCGAGCCTTCCCAAACTTAGCATTAAACTCATCGCTAGCCCAGTACCAACAAAGGGCCCAGAATGCATCGGACCGACCCTGCAACCAGCTCACGTGGTCCTGCGCATAGTTGTAGGTCGTTAAAAATACCATTCAGAAAATTATCAGAAAAAATATTTACTACACCCCACGTACCTGTGCGTACTCCTCCTCCGTCAGGTGCCTCTCGCTCTCTTGCCGCAAGTGTAGCATGTGGTGTTGGTTCGTCTTCAAGTGCTCATTGATAATTTGAATACGAGCGTTCGATAAAGCTTGTTGAAGCGCCTTCGCAGCGTTGACATGAAACACTCTCCTCGCATCCTCAAACATGCAAGGGTCGTTCAGGTCCTTTAAAATATACTTTGCCTATGATAAAGAATATATTGAAGAGATGTTCATTAAAAGAGTTTAAGAGTTAAAAATTAGAAACTTTATTTCACATACTTACCATAAAATTGTCTCATACGGCCTCCTGAACGTTGTCGTGCTTCTGGTGATGGATGCGTGTGTAGTCCTCCCACGAAAGAGCAGGCACCCCGTCAATGACCCCAAGATAGTGCAAATGCACTAGGACCCGAGGACACCGTTCATCGGTCTGTGGTGTCTCTCACCAGTGAAAAATGTGTCGTACCAAGCGTTGTAGGATATTTATTGATTCATTACTTAAGTAACCAAAAGAAACTAGAATTGAACACTACGATTTCATTACCTATCTTCGACCGAACGAATCACGATCAGGTGGGCTAACAAAGTGAGTCTTCCTCGTCCTCCGTGTCTACTCGGTCGCCACATCTGGTGACCTAGAAGGTTTGTCACCAGCCGAACTAGGAACGGAAGGCTTGCCAGCCGAGGGCTGGCTAGCCGAGGGCTAGCTCACCGAAGGGTAGCCAAGCTCAACTGGCGTCGTAGCCTCTGAGTCAGTCGGTGAGGACTAAAACATTCAAATGATTCATAAGTAAGTTTAATTGGAAAATGAATTTGAAGAATTTGTCAAAGACGAGTGAAATTTACTTGTGACGAAGCCTTAGAGCTGCTCAGAACGTGCCCCAGCAGTTGAGAGCGTCTGCTTCCGGTCGACGAGGCATCAGCAAAAGCGTCCTCATGTCTAGAGGGGAAGAACCCCCTCGTCGGCGGCACCTTATTACCCTTCTTTGATTCCATCCTATTTTAATTGATAAGTAGTAAATATGCAAATAAGATATACAAAATTCATGTTAATATCTTCAAAAAAATGTTACTTGTAATCACTTTCAAAATTCATCAACATCATTATCATGTGCCCTACTGCTTAAACCAGCCCAACGATCTTCCATCGCGGCCTGTTCTAATTTTCGTTTTCGCATATCATCTGTCTCTACATCTTCAACATCTCCAACTAATTGATCGAGTCCTGCACGAAGCTCGACGATAAAAGTGCATGGCAACTCTTCTTCTTGGTACACTTCTTTAACGTCTTCACTATCATGGTAACCATCATCCCTAGGAGTATATAACCGCTCACGAGGATTCACCTTATATACCACCCACCAAGCACATAGCTTTGTGCATGGATAAGCTAGATAATACACTTGCTCCACTAGATGTGCAAGAACAAATGTATCGCAACCTTGTAGTCTGTCCTGATGTTTCACTTCCACCATTCCAAATTGGTTTTCTCGAGTTCCGTGAGTGCTATCAAACCAATCATAGTCAAAGAAGACAACTCAAAGGATCTTATTTTCAGTAAAAGTAAATTCAAGGACTTTGATAATGATCCCATAATAATTGGTTACATTCCCTTGAGTGTCAACTGCTCTCGTCACAACACCGGAATTTGATGTTGCCGCGAGAGGACGAAGAGCTTCAAAATGAGTTGTACAGAATCGAAAGCCATTTACATCATATCGACCGTAGACTCTAACATTCATCAATCCATAAGATAGCTGCCGCAAATCCTCATGGACATTGTGAGTCTGGCGCTGTCAAAAATGATCATAAGTTAAAATAATACTTCTTTAATAATAGTAACTTATAATATACAGAAGACGAGAGAGTATTACATAATCTCGAAACCAGGATAGGAAACCTGACCCTCCATTTATTCCTTCTTTTCGCATCCCTTCTACTTGTTTGGCCGTAGGTTGATGTCTATGTAGCCAACATTGTCTGTGGAACTCGCTGAACGTGAAAACCATCTTTTATAATACATGTGTAGCAAAATATGTCGATTAGCATAAATGTTAGATAAACACTTACTCGAAGTATTCCTGCATGCCTTCTATATTTGAGTACATGTAGAGTAAAGCAACAATCCTGTCAAGTTCGGGTAGAATGTAGGCCGTGTAGCTACCAACGGTAGTGCCTCTCGTTTGAAAAATAGAGATGTTGCTTAAAGGGGGTGATTCGTCCACATTGTACCGCATCGACGAAGTATTGACATTATTTTCTTCTGCAAAGTAGACACTTGAAAAGTATCCTACTTCTTTAAGAGCATATGCTTCAGCGATGCACCCTTCTACCCTTGCTCTGTTGCCAACCATTGGTTTCAGATATCGTAGTGCTCTTTCAATGTGTAGGATCAAAGATCATGTGAGAAGCTACCAGAGGGGGGTGAATGGTAGATTAAATGTTTTTAGCTGAAGCAACAAAAACCCCTCGGCAGAAAATCAATCTATTAAGAAATTGTGTGTGCGATTAATCTAAACATGATCAATTGTGACAAAACTAGTATAGATTGTGGAGAACCAAGTTACGAAGACATCACAACAATAACCATGAAAATCCATCGATAAAAACTCAAGTTATGATTGAAAGATTGAACGAAGATGAATCTGTTCTACTCGAGAAAAACTAGATCTGTAATACTGCAAAGAAACTCGTGTAGATCCAAAACCACAAATCCAATGACCGCGAAATTTTTACAAATGATAGGTAATCAAATTTTGAAGACAAACCAGAAAGAATCGTGTAAATTGGATTTGTAAAACTCTAGTTATGATAAAACCACTAAAGCAAGGTAGTGTTGTGCAGAAACTCGACGAGAAAGACTTGACAGAAACAAGTTAGACGAACAAGGCACAAAAGATCCTTTAGACTACAAATTTTATTGATCAAAACACAAAAGGAAAAGCCCCAAAGTCGTGCCCCATGAGCTGTAGCCTCCCTTGCTTATATAACCAGCCCTTAGGCCAACACAATCCAAACTAGGACTCAAATCCTACTCAGATTCAACCAAAACTTTCCATAACTGCTCAAGACTCTTCCATACGCAGATAGAAGCAATCTTAATACTTCCAAACACCTTAGGAACATATCCAACATTCCTAAAACAACCCAACTTCGTGACTGTTGACGACTGTTATACACCAATTTCACCCGTCAATATAACTCAATTATGTGAAGGAATTGTCATTTTTTGCATACATCATATTTCTATTTAACCTATTTCCACTTGTCCTTGTAGAAAGTAGTACATGCATGGATTCTATGTATAAATGAAGTGAAACAAGGGGATGGATCCTATAAAATATCATTCCAGGCAATCAGGCGACGCCATGTGGCACCACATGGATCAATAGGCCCACAAACAGAAGTATCTGAGGCCATCCAACGGTGTAGAACTAATATCAGTCAATGAGACCCACCTGTCAGTCACCTAGAGAAAGCACACCACAAAAGGGGCCAGGACTAGGTCGGCTGATCCCCCTACTCGGTCAACTAGTTCCTGGCGCCTTTCTCGATCAAACTGCACGTGGTGGCTTCTCCTGGCTTGAAGTGGTCATGGGTGATTGATTCGTGCGCTTTTGTGGCGGGAACTGACCCTTCTCCAGGCTATAAATAGGACCCCTCACCCCTCACTTCAACACACACCACTTGAGTATTGATCCATTGTATCCACTACTCTCTATAGGTTTAGAGGAGTATAGGTTGTAGAGAGGATAGTCTCTAGTCCATAGTCCAAGTAGGAGAGGAGTAGAAGGAGTCTCTTTCCAATTGGGAAAGGTATGTCTCCATATTCCTATTTGTGTTTGTGACTTTATTCATAACAAATATGTTATCTTTAGTCTTCCATTGTTCATATACTTGGATGAAGCATTTCTTGTTTGATTGTGGATACCATGTATGTGGTAGGAATAGTATTTATGATTGTGCTATACCATGCTCATTACATTATCATAAACACTACAAACCTCCACTATAGTATAATTAGCTATGATATGAATATGTTAATATGGATCACTTATGCTATGAATTAACATTGGTTCAACGATGATTTAGTTCATTGTCTTTGGATGGCTTGTGCCTAGGCTCTTAAGGTAATTACTTAATATGCTAGCATGGTGCTAGGATAGAGAGTAGCATTGAATGTCTCGTAGACCCACGGATTGAAGAGGTAGGCAGTATGTGGTGACAGCCCTATCTGTTCTTTGTAATCCTCCACGTTTGGCTATGCCGCAGGCTCTTGGCGGGAGTCGCCTAGTGTTGCTAGGGGTAAACTCATGCCCGATGTATTAATCCACTTAGCATGAGAATTCATAATTAACATAAGCAATAGTTACTAAATTAGGCTATGTATATGTACATTAGAAGCATAGTAGGAGTCTCTACCTAGTTCTTTGCCTAATCCCTCTTTACCCCATTTATCCCCGTGGGATAGAATGCTCTTGTGTGTGTCACACTACCTCAACTTATCATTAACCCCATCCTTGCTAGAACCCTACCTAGGCAACCTAACCTTTCCACTTGATGATTGCTTTACTTCTGTCGGAGTGTTCTTCCGGCAATTCTCCTGATACTACCGTTGGTAGCTCGCGGAGTTTGTAGTTCGGTATTGGGTGCGCAGAGATTCCAAAGAGTATGGCAAATGGACACAAGGATTTACGTGGTTCGGGCCGCCTGAGCGTAATAACCTACTCCACGGGATGTGTAGCTGTTGTATTGAGCGTCTAAGAGTCTAGAGCTTCTAGAGAGTCTCCAGTCCAGAGATCGTGCCAGAGAGTCCTTTTGTGTATCATCGACCAATCCTTTTATAGTACAAGAACTGGTCGTTACACCGTTAGCCTGGCCTGACATGTGGCCCTGGCGGTTACTGATGTTTAATACATAATTAATGAGATTAATTACCCTTAATAGCGTGGTATCGATACTTGGCAGTGTCGTTACTAGTATTAAGGGCCTTCTGATCGTGTGTCATTAATATAGTATTAACGACACTTAATCAGGTCTTGAAGTCTTTGATTGCCCTTTGAAGGTCTGAGCTGTTGGGGGTTCACCAGCCTGATTGTTGAGGTTGAAGGTCCGGCGGTTTGGACACGTGGCAGCTTCGGAGCAATTCGTCTGGGACGGGTAGGTCCGGTGTAGATGTACACGTGTCAATACCGGAGCTTCCCTCTGTCGGGGGTTAGGTCCGGGGGTGCCGCACACGTGTTTAGCCTAGAGCTATCCCATGTGTGGGATGTAGGTCCGGTTGCAGTGTACACGTGGCAGCATCGGGACTAACGATAGATGGGAGGCAGGTCCGGTCCCGTATGACATGTGGGGCCTTCGTAGGTCTTCAACTCAGACAGGTGAAATCCCTTTGGTCTTTTTGTAGTCCCAAGGGGTATACGGTACGCAGGGTACCGACAACTTCCATCTAGCCTTCCTTTGGGAAAATGTAAATGACACCCTTTGGGAATACTCTTAAAATGGGAAATGCTACATCGATAGTTTCTATGGACTTGCGGACGTTCATTTAAGAATCAACCTACCAACAAGCATTTCTAGCACCACTGCTAGGGATGAAGTGTTAGTAGTGCGAAGGAGATATCAACAAGCTTTTCTGGCGCCATTGTCGGGGAAAGCAACCGAAGTATTGCATGATTGAGTGAATAGGATAGGACCCTAGTAGGTTTTAGTAGCATGACCCTTATTTGTTTTCGCATTTTTATGTGAAAACACGGTATTGTATGTCTGGTTTCCACTTGCCAGAAAACTTTGTTGAAGATCCCGAATCCTTTCTAAGAGATCGACCTCGTGTCGTGACCCCTCAGAAGCTTCAAGCGGAAAAGAAAGCCATCAAAACCGCACCAACAACCAAACACCAATGGCCCAGAAGACCCGTCGTGAGTTTTTGACTCCTTCTGCTAACTATGTGTTTGTTGAGCCCACTGTTAACACATGAGACGTAAACTTCGAAATCAAGACTTGCCTGATCACTATGGTGCAAGCCAACTGAAAGTGCATCTAGGCACCCCTTGTGGGTTTTGGTTGATTTATGACAAACAAATGAGATCCTAACAAAATTGTTGAGATGAGTGCATGTTTTAAATGAAATTATGAAGAAAGCGCAAAAAGAAAGGAGAATGATAATCTATATGGAAAAGATCTCAAGAGTTTAATAGATTATATCATTGTGTATGGAGTGTGTTGGAGAAACACACCCCAAGAGCTCAATCACAAGAAAACTCACTCACTGCACAAATTTACACAGGTCCAGACTAGTCCTATATACCCCGGACTAGTTCGATAATCCCCCTGTTCAATATCTGACAAGTCCTCCCAGTGTGGACTTGTCTGCACAGTCCAGATTTACACAGACCGGACTAGTCCGATATTACCACGGACTAGTCCGATATATTTCTAACTAAGATCGGACTAGTCCTCCCCAGTGCGGACTAGTCCTCAACACTTCACAGCTTTGCACGAAATCGGACAAGTCCGATAATATTTGGACTAGTCCGATAACCTTTCTGACTAAAATCGGACAAGTCCTCTAAGTGCGGACTTGTCCTCCAATTCACTAAAGAAATCACCTTGCTGTACTTTTCCTATATGTGCCGAACTAGTCCAAAGATCTCCAGAGCCTAAATCAGATATTCCGCCCAAGGGCGGACAAGTCCGATATTCCTGAGAACTTAGGGTTTCCTACACGCCGCACACCGGACTAGTCCGGACTCTCGAAACCCTAACGGTAACCTTTGTAAATCTCCATATAAATAGATGTGCACTACCCTACTTTCAAGTCTCTCGACTCCCTGCGCCGTCACACCCTCCAAGAGCCTAGAAAACACGTCTCTCCACACAATCCAGCAAAAGAAAAATCAAATTTGTGTGGATCAACTCTAGATCAAAGGACATACATGATTCTTCACGTTTGAGCTCTTGGGTTTGATTCTGTAACACACTCCTATTGTTTTATTGTAGATATTACGAGTGTGTTCTTGGTGGTGTTCGATTTGTAATCTTGGAGAGCCCTCAACTTGTGAGAAGGTCCCTTGAACTTGGTTATATACCCTTTCTGATTAGGGAAGAGAATCAAGCTCCGTGGCGATTCAAATAGGGTAGGGTTGGAGAAGACCCGATCCTTTTGTGGACTCCTCAACATGGACGTAGGTTGTCTTTGTGGGAACCAAACCAGAGGATAAACTCTTGTGTCAATCTTGTTCTTAGTTTTTCATATCACATTCTAGGGTTTACTTGATATTCCATATATTACGTTAAAACATTGAAAAAAAGTTAGTTTGTGCTACACTTAATTTCATTGACTCAATTCCTGCAAGTTTCATACTATATTCTGCTGCGTACTATGCTGGTATCAAGATCATTGATCTAACTAGATCAATCTAGTCCGCACTTACCGGACTGGTCCGCACACTACCGGACTAGTCCGATTTCCTGGTATTTGATCAAGTTGCTAAGTGTTGCAGGTTCCGACTAAAATTCAAAAAGTCCTACTCACCCCCCTCCTCTAGGCCACATTCAATTGGTATCAGTGCAAGGCTCTTCAAGAGGAGACTAATTGCTCGAAGAGAAAATGTCGGACATGAAGGATGTGCACAAGAGTCTCAACCAAGAGAAGGTTGAAGACGAAAAGGCCAAAAAACTGGAGAAGCTCCTCGACGCCATTCAGGACTTCGAGGATGACGATGAGGAGACGCTTGAACTCAAGGCGCTCCTAAGGAAGAAAGCCCTCTCCAAAGGGAAAATGAAGATCGAAACGAGAAGAAGAAGAAGAAGGGGAGTAGTCACACCGACTACTCCCGATATCCTTTCAACTACGGTCGTCTAAATTCTAACAATAGCCATTATTTGTCTACTCCTCTAGGAAAAGCCCCACACTTTGATGGCAATGATTACTCAATGTGGAGGCAAAACATGAAAATGCATCTAATCTCTCTTAACCCCAGCTTGTGGCATATAGTGTGCACAGGTATAGATATCCTAGACGATGATGAAGAGCACACACCAAGCCAAGAGCAAGCAATTCATCGGAATGCTCAAGCTGCAGTGGTCATCACATCATCACTAAGTCAGGACGAGTTCACCAAGGAGGATGGACTTGAGATTGCAAAGGAAATATGGGACACATTGCAAACTGCACATGAAGGCGATCGTCATGTGCAAGAGGCGAAGATCAAAATGATCGAAGGCGAATTGGGAAGATTCGTCATAGAAGAAGATGAGTCGCAGCAAGACATGTACAACCGATTGAAGACTCTCATCAACAAGGTTTGAGCATATGGAAGTAAAAAGTGGCACGATCATGAAGTGGTGAAGCTCATCCTTAGAGCTTTCATGCCTCGCAATGTTACCCTATGCTCGATGATAAGAGAAAGCCCTGGGTACAAGAAAATGACTCTAGATGAATTGCATGGAAAGATCATCAACTTCGAAATGATTGAAAAGCAAGCAAAACATGTCAAGGAGATTGCCGACCTCACCTCGGCAAAGAAGAAAGGGGTCACCTTAAAATCCACTTGCGAGCCCTTGTCAAAAGAAGCTTGAGAGACTCAAGATGAAGATGACAGCGATGATGAGAGCAACGACATAGATGAGGAAGACATGATCCTCTTCATGAAAAAATTCAATAGGATGATGAAGAGAAGACAAAGGGGGTAAATCAAGTGAAGGAAAACACAAAGAAAAATCAAGACCGAAGTTGAGGCGGGCCTGCTATAACTGTGGTGAATATGACCACTTTATAGTTGATTGCCCATACGAAGAAAACAAGAAGAAGATAAAGGAAACAAAGCCTCAACCTAAGAAGTTCTTCAAAAAGAAAAATCAAGCTTGATAGGCGCACCTAGGAAAGGAGTGGGACCCAAATGATGAGTCCTCGTCCGAAAGGGAAGAGGAGATTGCTAGCATAGACATCAAGAAGACAACAAAGAAATACACCCTCTTCCCAACAATTGGCGCAAGGAAGAACAACAACACCTGTCTCATGGCGAGGGAAGGTAAAAGAAAGGTAACATCTAATTCTTCCTCCTCGCATTTTTACTCTAGCGATAGTGATGCCAATAGTGATAATGAAGATATGCTTGTTGGCCTTGATAAGAAAACTACCGCAAGAATGAAATTCTTAATGGATAAACTTATTGATAAGGAGGAGCTTGTTGATCGACAAGAAGATATGATGATACTTCAAAAGGAGGAGTATCCTAAGATCAAAAAGCTCCTTGAATTTGAAAAGGAGCGAAGCAAGTCACCTGAACTTGAGCTAGATTCAAGGAAGGAAGCTTGCTTGAAGTTAAGCGACTCAAATGCTATCATCAAGGATGAACTTGCTAACTTAACCAAAGTTAACAAGATCCTTGTGGTACAAGTTGATTCACTCAAGAAAAGTGACCCTTCATCCTCTTCAAGCTCACCTTCTCAACCCCTTAAAACTGAACCTATTACTACTTGTGCATGTGCTAAAATTGATACTAGCTTGAAGCACAAGTCAACCTCAACCAAGGAAAAGCATCCTCAAGTATGCACGCAGTGCATACTTGGCCACAAGACCTCCTAATGTCAAATATGGCATCGGGTATTCCTATGGTGAAAAGCAAAAGGCTAGAAACCATAAGAATAACAAGGAGTGCATTGTCTTTGTGAAGGGAAACTCCCTTAAGTTAGAAAACCTAACAATGTTGATAAGCTCAAAAATGTTAACACATATGAGCAACAATTATTATTTAGAACTTTTGATGCATCTCATGTTCTTATGAAGAATGCTTTTGGTAACGTGCATGCCAAATATGTTGGGCCACGCCATGGAAACACCAGGTCCCATGTGTGGGTGCCCAAATCTCTTGTGACTAACCTCAAAGGGCCCAAGCAAGCTTGGGTACCTAAAACCAAGACATAATTTGTTTATGCAGGCCTACTCCTTCGGTGGAGCAAAATGGGTGCTAGACAATGGATGCACCAACCATATGACCGGAGAACGAATAATGTTTGTAGAGTATGAAGAAAATGAGGATCCAAGCGAGGGCATCTATTTTGGAGACAATTGTCAAGGAAGGGTGCTCGGTACCGGTAAATTGCAATATCATCTCAACACACACTTTGTCATGTTTTGCATGTTGACTCCTTAGATTATAACCTTCTGTCCATATCCCAATTATGTGACAAGGGTTATAATTGCTTGTTCACTAATGAGGGTGTGATCGTTTCTAGAAGGAGTGATGACTCGGTTGCATTCAAGGGTGTGTTGAAGGGAAAACTTTATCTTGTTGACTTCAACAAAGATAAAGCCGAACTTGACACATGCGTGATTGCAAAGACCAACATGGGTTGGCTGTGGCATATACGGCTAGCACATGTTGGTATGAGGAATCTTCAAAAACTCCTCAAGGGCGATCACATCCGAAGTTTGAAGGATGTTGTTTTTGATTAAGACAAGCCTTGTAGCACGTACCAAGCCGGGAAGCAAGTAGGAGCACCCCATCCCGTGAAGAACATCATGACAACGACAAGGCCGCTCGAGCTACTTCACATGGACCTATTTGGTCCAATCGCTTACATAAGCATCAGCGGTAACAAATATGGCTTAGTAATTGTTGATGACTTTTGCGCTTCACGTGGGTTTTCTTTTGCATGATAAGACATAAACTCAAGGAACCCTTAAGAAGTTTCTCAAGCGTGCCCAAAATAAGTTCTCATTGAAGATCAAGAACATACGAAGTGACAACGGCACGGAGTTCAAGAACACTCAAGTTGAGGAGTACCTAGAAGAAGAGGGCATCAAACATGAATTTTTAGCACCGTACTCACCCCAACAAAATGGAGTGGCCGAAATGAAGAACCGAACCCTCATAGAGATGGTGAGGATGATGCTTGATGAGTACAAGACTTTGGATCGATTTTGGGTTGAAGCGGTCAACACCGCTTGTCACGCCATAAATCGACTTTATCTTCATCGTCTACTCAAGAAAACATCATATGAACTACTCACCGATAACAAGCCAAATATTTCCTACTTTCGAGTTTTTGGTTCAAAGTATTATATTTTGAACAAGAAGCCTAGGACTTCAAAGTTTGCTTCAAAGTCCGATGAAGGTTTCTTGCTTGGTTACGATTCGAATTCTTACGCCTATCGTGTCTTCAACAAGGTCTTCGAACTTGTTGAAGTAGCACGTGATGTAGTGTTCAATGAAACTAACGGCTCTCAAGAAGAGCAAGTTGATCAATGTGTGCTAGATAGAGAAGTAGCTCCTTGTCAAGCATTGAGAAGAATGGTGTTGGGCGACATACGACCACAAGTGCCATCTCCAAATGAAAATGAAGAATATGAACCACAAGCGGAGATAATGAATCAAGGGGGAGCTTCTACACAAGATCAACCTCAAGAAGAAAAAGATGATCAACACACAAATGAGGGCAACCATCTAGGGGGAGTAGAAGATGATCATGAAGACGCAAGACCACAAATGCCACACCCAAGAGTACATCAATGCGTCCAAAGAGATCACCCCGTCGATAACATAATCGAGGACATCCAAAAGGGAGTAACAACTAGATCTCGAATTGCTAATTTTTGTAAACATTACTCTTTTGTATCCTTTTTGGAACCGCGCAGGATTGAGGATGCATTGAAAGATCCGCATTGGGTGGTGGCAATGCAAGAAGAATTGAACAACTTCAAATGGAACGAGGTGTGGGAACTAGTCGAAAGACCCAAGTTCAACGTCGTCGGGACCAAATAGGTCTTCTGCAACAAGCAAGGCGAACACAGGGTGGTGATAAGGAACAAGGCACGACATGTGGCCAAAGGGTATTCACAAGTCGAAGGTTTGGATTTTGATGAAACCTTTGCTCCCGTAGCTAGGCTTGAATCTATTAGAATATTACTTGCATATGCTACTCACCATGATTTCAAGCTCTATCAAATGGATGTGAAAAGCGCCTTCCTCAACAGACCAATCAAGGAGGAGGTGTACGTGGAGCAACCCCCCGGATTCAAAGATCAAGAGTTCCCCGACCACGTGTTCACTGCGTAAGGCTCTCTATGGTCTCAAACAAGATCCTAGAGCTTGGTATGAGTGCCTTAGAGATTTCTTGATTGAAAATGGTTTTAAAATTGGCAAAGCTGATTATACATTATTCACGAAGCATTTTGGCAATGATCTCTTTGTTTGCCAAATTTATGTTGATGATATCATTTTTGGTTCAACTAACAAATCTTTCTGTGAAGAATTTAGTAAGATTATGACAGATAGGTTTGAAATGTCTATGATGGGAGAGCTGAAATACTTCTTGGGATTCCAAGTGAGGCAACAAAAGGAGGGGACGTTCATAAGCCAAACCAAGTATACTCAATACATACTCAAGAAGTTTGGAATGGAAAAGGCCAAACCCATAAAGACTCCCATGGAAACAAATGGACACTTGGATCTCAATAAAGACGAACCAAGCGTGGATCAAAAGGTATATCTCTCCATGATTGGATCCCTACTTTACTTCTGTGCATCTAAGCCTGACATTATGTTGAGTGCGTGCTTGTGTGCAAGATTTCAAGCCAATCCTAAGGAGTGTCATTTGACAGCCATAAAAAGAATCTTGCGGTATTTAGTTCATACACCCAACCTAGGCATTTGGTATCCTAAAGGTTCCAAATTCAATCTCATTGGATACTCCGATGCAGATTATGTCGCATGCAAAGTTGATAGAAAAAGTACCTCCGGTACATGCCAATTTCTAGGTACATCCATAGTTTCTTGGTCTTCCAAGAAACAAAACTCCATTGCCTTATCCATGGCCGAAGCGGAGTATATTGCAGCCGGGAGTTGTTGTGCATAACTCCTTTGGATGTGACAAACTCTAAGGGGTCACGGTTACAATATGAGCCGTATTCCACTCCTTTGTGATAATGAGAGTGCCATTAAAATTGCCCATAATCCCATTGAGCACTCTAGGACCTAACACATAGACATCCAGCATCACTTTTTGAGAGAACACTCAATGAAAGGAGACATAGCCATTTCTCGTGTCAACACCAAAAAACAACTAGCTGATATCTTTACCAAGCCACTTGATAAAAAGCATTTTTGCGAGCTCCGAAATGAACTAAATATCCTTGATGCTCGGAATGTGGCTTGAAAACTTGCATATATGTATGGCTTCTTCAAAATATGTTGATTGTGTTGCAAAAATCATCTCTCTCAATTTCCCCCGAAAAACTACTTAAATTGCTTGATCTTGGTGAATTATGGTCATGACTTGATTGTTGTATGTTTACTGATCATATTCATCAAGATTATTTTAGTGTTTTGCCCCCTATTTTTCTACATAAGAACCTTCGGATATATACAAATGGGCTATTATATTTGTTCTGGTGACCACGGACTTCTTAGTGGTTATCCGGACTAGTCCGCACACTGCAGACTAGTCCGCAGAGTGTTCGGTAGTCCGGCCAACCACAAACCAGTCCGATTTTTCGACTCCATAACCCTAGCCGCCGCCAAAACCTAATCTCCTTCATCCTCACAACTACCTCACACTCTCTCTCCTCGCTCGAGTGCTCCCAAGGCGGTTTCTTTTGTTCCCCGTCAAATCCCTCCGAGTTTGGGTGGAAATCGAACTCCATTGCTAGGGGTTTGAACACCATGGACTTGTCCGCACCTTCAACCCCTCCATCGCCAAGAATCTAAGAATCTCGGTAAATTTGCCCCAAACCCTAGAAACTTCAATTTCTTCTATTTTGGATCAAATAGCTTAGTTCCTTTCAGCTAATACATGCTTCCTTGCTGTATTACATCTATGTTAAGCTATCCTTGCATTGGGCAACACCATTTATCTCATAGTTAGGGTTTGAGGTGATGAACACCGGACTAGTCCGTACATGAACACCGGACAAGTCCAATTTTCAACTGAACTCAACCCTGATTTCCAACTACTCAATGCACCTCCTTGCCTTCAGTTCTCGTACATACATTGTATAATTCCCTCTCAGGACGATGTCGAGCTCCAACGATGAGATTTCCGATTATGAGGCCGAGTTGGACCAATACTATTTGCTTCGGTCCTCGACGGGCCAAGGGAAGAAGCGCCAAGAGCGTCCCTCCGAGCCGGCACCTTCTCCACCTCAGGTGAGGCGCAAGGTTCTAGCCAAGAAGCATGCGTTCAAGGCCAAGGATGCAGCTGGCCCTAGATCGGTGGCTTCTCGCCAAGCTAAGGGCAAGGGAAAGGGAATTGCCTTGGGCCCAATGGGCCCTCTCAAGATGGCAGCTTCGAGGCAGGGGAACAGGGATCCCTCTGAGGAGAAGTTCAATGGCAAGGGAAGCGATACGACTTCCAAGCTCAGATTTGTGGATTGCTACAGCAGATCGAAGAAGGCAGCTGATGCCAGATTTTGGAGCAACTTTCACGCAGACTATTACGGCTCCGTGTACCTTACCATGAAGACTCTGGTGGTTCACATCCAGTTGATTGACTGGAATCACTTTGAGAAAAAGAGTTGTGGTGTTTTTGATGAAGTGTTGGAAGCTGCAGCTAGGCATGGACTGAAGGACCTGTTTGCCTTCAGATATAACTAGACTGATGAGATTATTGCTCAGTTCTATGCCACATGCTTATTTGCTAGTGATGAAGATGAAAGGGTGACTTGGATGACACATGGATCCAAGTACACCATTACCTATGATGATTTTGCAAGACTGCTTCACCTAGAAGACACCGGTAACAATGAGCTGACTATCCACAACATTGGTGTCTTGGGAAAGGATAATATGGAATTTCTTTATGATACTAGCCTGAAGTAAACCCCCCATCAACCAATAACATGAAGCCCTTCTTCATGGTTCTTAATAGGGTGCTGAGGAAGAAAATAGATCCGAAAGACGGTGATGCAGGAAGTGTGCAAGGGTACTTGAGGACCCTAATGAAGGTGATTAGCAAGAACCGGAAGTTTGATATCTTCGACTATATTTGGAATGACATGGTTAATATATCTTGCACACCGAACAGATCTTGTGGCTATGCACCATACTTGATGTTCACGATTGAGAAAGTCAAAGAGATCGAGTTCGTGAAGGATGTGGAGCACACTCTTTTGAGGCCCCAGAAGCCTCCCCAAGCCACTGTCCAAGCTGCTCCATCTCCGGTGTCCAGTGAAGAGGCTCCGAGGAGAGCTCAAGGAGATGTGAAGACTGCTCCCACCACTAGGGCCCCTCCTCAAAAAGGGTCTCCTAGTGGAATTTTGTAGTACTTGGCAGCCATTTTTGGCTCATGCAAGAAGGCTGAGGTAAAGCTTCACAAGCTGAACAAGGCGAGGAAGGCAGATATGAGGTATGTCAAAGAAAATGTCAAACATATTTGTTAGAAGCTGGAGATCGAGCCTATTGGATCCCCTATTATCTCTGAAGATTCAGCCTCTGATTTCACTGAGCTTGGACCTTTGACTCCCTCTGAGCTTGCTTACTTTGACATTGGGGGCACTTCGAGTGGATCCGCTCCTCCTCCTCCTCCACAGCCTGAAGATGAAGATGAAGATGAGGAGAGGACCGGCAGCGAGGAATGAAGGCAATAGATCCCTCCTCTCCTTCCTTTTTGGTGTCTTGATGCCAAAGGGGGAGAGATTGAGGGGGAGTCACTAAGTGTAGCTGTAGGTTGCGAGGAGAGATCTTTTGTGTTCTTTTTGGAGTTGTAAAACTTTAATGCTCTCTTATCCTTTTGGACTTTTGATGTGGTTCAATGACTATGTCTATGCTTATGCTCTTGAAATCTGTGATGAAAGCTTGATATAATATGTGCTTATGCTGTGAAATTGACATTTATGCTTGATGTTGTTAAATATATGTCAATTATTTCCTTTTCATCACAATTATTGTTCACACACATGTAGTTTGGCACCCCACCATAAAGAGTGCACATATGCCTTATGTTGTCATGCTCAATTTGTTCCAAACACATATGTGCACACTTTATGAAAATTCTGTATTTTTATCATATTTTGTGAAATCTCAATTGGTTGTCATCAATCACCAAAAAGGGGGAGATTGAAAGTGCATCTAGGCACCCCTTGTGGGTTTTGGTTGATTTATGACAAACAAATGAGATCCTAACCAAATTTTTGAGATGAGCGCATGTTTTAAATGAAATTATGAAGAAAGCACAAAAAGAAAGGAGAATGAGGATCTATATGGAAAAGAGCTCAAGAGCTGAATAGATTAGATCATTGTGTATGGAGTGTGTTGGAGAAACACACCCCAAGAGCTCAAGAACAAGAAAACTCATTCACTGCACAAATTTACACAGGTCCGGACTAGTCCGATAATCCCTCTGTTCAATATCGGACAGGTCCTCCCAGTGCGGACTTGTCTGCACAGTCCAGGTTTACACAGACCGGACTAGTCCGATATTACCACGGACAAGTCTGATATCTTTTTGACTAAGGTCGGACTAGTCCTCCGCAGTGCGGACTAGTCCTCAACATTTCACAGCTTTGCACGAAATCGGACAAGTCCGATAATATCCGGACTAGTCCGATAACCTTTCTGACTCAAATCGGACAAGTCCTTCAAGTGCGGACTTGTCCTCAAATTCACTAAAGAAATCACCTTGCTAGACTTGTCCGATATGTGCCGGACTAGTCCGAAGATCTCCAGAGCCTAAATTGGACTAGTCTGCCAAAGGCCAGACAAGTCTGATATTCCTGAGAACTTAAGGTTTCCTACACGCTGCGCACCGGACTAGTCCAGACTCCACCACAGACTAGTCCGGACTCTCGAAACCCTAATGTTAACCTTTGGAAACCTCCATATAAATAGACTTGCACGGCCCTACTTTTAAGTCTCTCGACTCCCTGCGCCATCACACCCTCCAAGAGCCTAGAAAACATGTCTCTCCACACAATCCAACAAAAGAAAGATCAAATTTGTGTGGATCAACTCTAGATCAAAGGAGAGACACGATTCTTCACGTTTGAGCTCTTGGGTTTGATTCTCTAACACTCCTATTGTTTTATTATAGATATTACGAGTGTGTTCTTGGTGGTGTTCGATTTGTAATCTTGGGGAGCCCTCAACTTGTGAGAAGACCCCTTGAACTTGGTTATTTACCCTTTGTAATTATTGGAAGAGAATTGGCCTCTGTGTCGATTCAACGAGGGTAGGGTTGGAGAAGACCCGGTCCTTTTGTGGACTCCTCAATGTGGATGTAGGTTGATTCTGTGGGAATCAAACCACAGGATAAACTCTTGTGTCAATCTTGTTCTTAGTTTTTCTTATCACATTCTAGGGTTTACTTGATATTGCATATCTTACGTTAAAATATTGAAACCAAAGTTAGTTTGTGCTACACTTAATTTTATTGACTCAATTCCTGCAAGTTTCATACTATATTCTGTTGCGTACTGTGCTGATAACGAGATCATTGATCTAACTAGATCAATCCAGTCCGCACACACCGGACTAGTTCGCACACTACCGGACTAGTCCGATTTTCTGGTATTTGATCAAGTTGCTAAGTGTTGCAGGTTCCAACTAAAATTAAAAAAGGCCTATTCACCCCCCCTCTAGGACACATTCACAACCCATTTATTGGGAAGGCTAACGAGGATGCAAGTGCTCACCTGCAACAGTTTCTTGAGATCTGCAGCACTTTTAAGATAAAAGACGTATCTCCTAATGTTGTCCGTCTTAATCTGTTCCCGTTCTCTCTTCTTGGGAGAGAGAAATAGTGGTTCTATGCAAACTGAAGTGTTGTAGACACTTGGCAGAAGTGTTCTACGACATTCCTCACCACGTTTTTCTTGTTGGGCAAGATCAATGCCCTACGTGGAAGAATTTCCAACTTCCAGCAAGATGCCAAGGAGTCTACTCCCGAGGCTTGGGAAAGGCTTCAAGAGTATATCCTAGCTTGTCCCCACCATGGGATAGATGACTGGCTCATAATTCAAAACTTCTACAATGGGTTGATCCCTTCCACCCGTGACCATATTGATGATGCTGCTGGAGGTGCCTTCTTCTCATTGATGGTGCCCAAAGCCAAAGATTTTATTGAGAAGATGGTGTCAAACATGGGATGGATCTACGAGTGTCTCCATACCCGCCAGCGAGGCATGCACACCATGAAGGAGGTGGACATGATCGCTGACAAATTGGACCTCCTTATGAAGAAGATTGATGGACAAGGCAATGGCGAGGTATGTGGCAATTCCTATGCCTTAGAATCTCAAATCACTTGTGAAGTCTGTGGAAACACGGGCCATTTGGGCAATGACTGCATAGAAACCCGTGAGGATGTCCTATACGTAGCCAACAATGGAAATAACAATATCTATCGTCCAGGAGGTCAAGGGTGGGGCCAACCATGCCCATTCTTTCAAGGAGGGTACAATAACAACGGCAACAATGGAAATCATCCCAACTTGAGAGAACTTGCAATTAGCCATCTGAAGATCAATGATGCTCTATCCAAGAAGCTTTCAGCTAGTGACAAGAACCTAGAGAACATCAATGGCAAGATTGAAGGATTATCCTCAGCCTTCAAGAATCAATTGAGTTTCAACAAGATGTTGGAGACTCAGTTAGATCAACTTGCAGCTGTTGTTCCTCCAATGGAGAATGGCAAGATGTCGGGACAGCCCGAACCTCCCATGGAAAGAGCCAACATGATTTCTCTACAAGGAGGCAACTGGCTGAAGGACCCGGATGTCCTACAATCTCATGGTCAATTGGGGCAAAACACTTTGACAAGGCCCTTTGTGACCTTGGAGCAAGTGTGAGTGTGATGCCCAAGGAGGTTTTCGACCAGCTGAACTTCACGGAGCTTACTCCAACACCAATATAGCTCCAACTGGCTGATTTCTCAATTTGTTATCCGGCGGGTATTGCCAAAGATGTCCCGATGAAAATCTGAAACTGCTTCATACTCGTGGATTTCTTGGTGCTCGACATGGAGGTCGAGACGGATACGCCGCTCATTCTTGGGCGCCCATTCCTAAGCATCACGAAGGCTTGCATAGATGTGGGAGCTGGAGAAATCCATTTCCATATCAATGGCAAGGAGGAGAAGTTTAACTTTTGCCCAAAGTTGGAGCAATGCTCCATGATCCGTATTAAGTATGGGCCGAATGTTAAGCACATTCAAGAGGTCTAAATCACACCTCCAAAGGTGGACCCACTCATTACATTCATGGGAAATTTGATCTATGCGGAAAACCCGTCTTATCATCCACACTGACACCCTAAGAAGATGGAGAAGTTCGGGCCTCCTTAAAGGACCAACTCCACCAAGTCGCAAAAGAAGGAGTGGCGGAAGAAGCAAGACAATCCATCCGAGCCCATCCCTCCGGGCCCGGATGTCAAGTAATGAAGAAGCAGGAATGTCCATCTCATCGGACGGTGGTGAGACCTAGCCAATAGGTTAAATTGGTAGTTATCCTTTTCTTTGTTTTTCTTTTCTCTTTATTTGGATTTCCCTTTTAGTTTTATTTATCCCACTACATATTTGATTTTCTTAGCAAGTTGAGAATCTTATATTCTCAACTATCATTTTTATTTCTTTAATTTTCAAAAAAGAAAATTGTTGGGTTTTGGAAAAAGAATACTTATTTGGAAAACAATTTTTATGAGCTGCAAAAGTGGTATTTCACCAACGTGCTAATTCCATATCCGTTGGGAATCCACCTACCAAAAGGGAGACCAGGGGGACCGCTTGTCAGGTCGGTCGACCGCCCTGTTCGATCGACTAGGGGAAATATCCATTTGGCTCTCTCTCCTCCAACGACTACATTTGGTTCCCTAGTGACCGTTAGGGATTGCACACTATAAATGGTGGCCGCGAGGATATCTTCTCCTCACACTTCACCTCATTTCATACCTCGCCAAAGTCACTCTTGCTCACATTGTTTTCTTGCTCTTCATTGAAGCACTCTTGCTCAAAATACAACTAAAAAGATTTTCTTTTGTTTGCATTTGAAATTTGCTCTCAATTTCTTCAAGGGAAAATTCGTCGGGGTTTTGCTTTCACTAACATCACCTCTTTTGAGTTTTTGCCTTGTTGTGGCCATGAAAGGAATGAAGAGGTTGTTTGGCAAGATAAAGGAGGTTGCAAGCTCAAGCCATGGTGGAGATTCAAGTGCACGCCCCTCTTCTGTCGCTACACCAAGTTCACAGAAGAGGCGTGTAGGAGAGGCAGTCCCATGGGTGAGAGAAGCAACCCTCACCAACTTCTTCACAATGATGACCTCGACATCCAAAGTGAAGTTGAAGATCAAGCACGCAAGCTCCTCCAAGATCATGAGTTTTCTCATACGAAAGCGTATGATCCGGATTTGATCTCCAAAATAGGTATGGATTCCGAATTCTTCTCCATTTGGCGTGCGCTAGGATGGGATAACTTTGCTCACATAGAGGAGAAAGGTTCACTCCTTCTCTCCATACAATTCCTTTGCACACTCAAGATAGGATTCGATAGTATTACTTTTAGATTGTTTCAAAAAGAATACAACATCCTATGGAAAGAATTAAGTGAAATCCTAGGCTTCCATAAATGTGGTTTGCTAGATTTAGACGCTTTTCCTAAGTTTAACAAACAAAGTTTTTGGCGATATTTAACTGGTGAGGTGAGATGTAGTGCACCTAGGAATAGCCACTTGCACAACCCTACTTTACGCTTCATGCATAGATGGGTGGCTATGACTATGTTCCCTAGAGGAGATGTAAGGATAGTGCGTGATGATGAGCTGAAAATTCTATTTGCCATGATTAAAAAGATAAAAGTTGCTCCAGTTATTGCCATGATGACACAATGGTTAGATTACATCCCAAGGGTAGGGCCAATTGAATGCACTTCATTGATTACCTGTATTGCTACTAGGGTAGGAGCACTAGAATATTCTTCATTTGAGTATATTGAAAATGAAAGAGAATTAATTGATGAAGATTATTTAGTGCAAGGACATACCCTTAAGCATGATCAAGATGGCTCTTTGATATTTTCTTATCCCGACTTTGTCAATGAAATTCGGTTACCTAACTCGGATTATCATTTGTACAAATGCCGAAGGCTAACCATTGACCTCCTTCCTATTGAGGAATCCGGAAGAAGTAATGTCGCTGGCAGGGTAACTAGAAGTCGTACAAGGAGAGTGGACATGCCCCCGATGACCTCCACGATCCATGAGTACGAAGAGGAAGAGAACCCAACGGGTGATGCCCCCGGATGGACTCAACCTCCATCGTATGAGACCGAAGGTCCATCTTGGCATAGGTGGCCAGATGCTACATGGGAAACACCCCTATCCACTTCAAGCTCTAGCAGCTTGCCTCCAACATCTTAGAAGATGTCATTCCACTTCAGCTATAAGTCATCGTGACTATAGCCAAGGAATGACAGACCTCTCTAGACATATAGAGGAGCTTGAAGTAAGGACGGGTGACATCTACAACACTCTCCAAGGGCATGTCCAAGGTACCCAATACTGGCAACAACACATGGACGCTCACTTCACCAACTTCAACTCCATGCTACAACAACAACAAGCCAATCTCGCGGCATACTTCCGTCATCAAGGGTTCAACCCTCGACACGGAGGTGAGTGAATAACAAGCTTGGTGGAGGACCCCCACTTGAGGTAAATTGTATCAACCCCTTGCATATTTATTTTCCACTTACCCATCATCCACCTTGCACTAAAGAAATAATAATAATATAGGATAGATTTTATTTTCAAATAAAATAAAAGATGTGCGGTAAGAATGACTTGGAATTCACATAGATGAAATGATGAATAGTTTCTCTATTTTAATTTTCCTAAGTCCCTAGTTTACAACTTACTACTCTCCAACATATTGCTCTCATTGGCTAAATTTGCTTTTGCCTTGATTTGGAAATTGTGGGTGGCAAAAGCTTAATCCATTCTAAGTTGTTGTGAGATATGATATAGTGATAGGGGTTGCTATTCCTAGTTTGTTAGTGAAACTTAGATTTCTGGAGAAATTCTAAAAGATTTAAGTTATCCTCATTTGATTGGAAATACCCACCAAAGCCAGATGATACACTACATTGATAGACCTCATGCATATGCTATTTGTCTTCACATTGAGCTTTGTCGAACTAGTATAGACCTACGTGAGATTTCATTCATTACTTTTTGAATTAAAGACTTCACTTGCACATGGTATACTTCACTAGAAGTAAGCAAATTTCCATCATACCACCATTCCACAATAAAAAGAGAAACTCCATATCTTTCATGCTTAGTACTCTCTCCAAAATTCATTGCATAAAAATGGAGTAGAAGACATGGCTACAAGAAAAAGAAAAAGAAAAAGAAAAAGAAAATGCATGCTTACATTATAAGCATGAGAAAAAAAAAGAGAAAAGTAGTCATGTTTCATCTTTTGACTTAGCAATATTATGTGTTGCAAATATGCCTACTATATTCCCTACAAAGCTCCACATACAAGCCTTGTGTAGAGGTAGGATGAATTTAGGCAAAATGCCTTGGTGAGGACATATTTCCACTACACAAAAGGAGAGACTTGAGAGAATCAAATTGAGACACTTAAAATCTAAATTGAACTCTTCGGTATTTGAGTGGAACATGATTTATAGGGTATGTGTGCTCCATTTGTTGTTTTATCTTTCAACCACCCATGAATAGGAGATGGCATAAGCCCCATAATAACCTATGATCAGTGAAGCACCATGCCAATTTTTGCAATACTACATAGAGTATTTTGTTGTGCACATGGTACTTTTGAAAAATAGAACATAGTAGAAACTCCTGTTCATCAACCTAAAGTCTTGACTTTGATAGGGACGAGCAAAGGATAAGCTTGGAGGAGTTTGTTGACGGGTGTTATACACCAATTTCACCCATCAATATAACTCAATTATGTGAAGGAATTGTCATTTCTTGCACACATCACTTTTCTATTTAACCTATTTCCACTTGTCCTTGGAGAAAGTAGTGCATGAAGGGATTCTAAGCAGAAACGAAGTGAAACAAGGGGATGGATCCTATAATATATCATTCCAGCCAATCAACCAGTGCCACATGGCACCACATGGATCAAATTGCCCACAAACAGAACTACCCGAGGCCATCAAACGGTGTAGCACCAATATCAGTAAATGTGACCCACCTGTCAGTCACCTAGAGAAAGCACACCGCAAAAGGGGCCAGGACCAAGTGGCCGACCCCCTAGTCGGCTGACTAATTCCTGGTGCCTTTCTCGGTCAAACTCCATGTGGTGGCTTCTATCGGCTTGAAGTGGTCATGGGTGACTAATTCACGCGCTTTTGGTGGCGGGAACTGACCCTTCTCCAAGCTATAAATAGGACCCCTCACCCCTCACTTCAACACACACCACTTGAGTATTCATCCATTGTATCCACTACTCTCAAGGGGTTTAGAGGAGTATAGGCTGTAGAAAGGAGAGTCTCTAGTCCATAGTCCAAGTAGGAGAGGAGTAGAAGTCTCTTCCCAATTAGGAAAGGTATGTCTCCCATATTCCTATTTGTATTAGTGACTTTATTCATAATAAAGATATTATCTTTAGTCTTCCATTGTTCATATACTTGGATGAAGCGTTTCTTCTTTGATTGTGGATTCCATGTATGTGGTAGGAATATTATTTATGATTGTGATATACCATGCTCATTACATTATCATAAACACTATAAACCTCCACTACAGTCTAATTGGCTATGATATGACTATTTTAATATGGATCACTTATACTATGAATTAACATTGGTTAAACGATGATTTAGTTCATTGCCTTAGGATGGCTTGTGCCTAGGCTCTTAAGGTAATTACTTAATATGCATGGTGCTAGGATAGAGAGTAGTGTTTAATGTCTCGTGGACCCACAGATTGAAGAGGTAGGCAGTAGGTGGTGACATTCCTATTTGTCCTTTGTAATCCTCCACGTTCGGTTATGCCACAGGCTCTTGGCGGGAGTTGCCTAGTGTTGCTAGGGGTAAACTTGTGCCCGATGTGTTAATCCACTTAGCATGAGAATTCATAATTAACATAATCATTAGTAACTAACTTAGGCCATGTATATGTACATTAGAAGTATAGTATAAGTCTCTACCTAGTTCTTAGCCTCATCCCTGTTTACCCCATTTATCCCCGTAGGACAGAATGCTCTTGTGTGTGTCACACTATCTCAACTTATCATTGGCCCATCCTTGCTAGAACCCTACCTAGGACAACCTAACCCTTCCACTTGATGATTGCTTTACTTCCATCTAGTCTTCCTTTGGGAATATATAAATGACACCCTTTAGGAATACTCTTAAAAAGGGAAATGCTACATCGATAGTTTCCGTACGCTTGCGGGCATTTATTTAAGAATCAAAACCTACCAACAAGCATTTCTAGCACCACTGCTAGAGATGAAGTGTTAGTAATGCGTAGGAAATATCAACAGTGACCCACATGAAATTCTATCATAACCAACTCAAATATTTCCATATTTGAGTCAAACCCGACTCAGCCGCAACCTGAGTCCATAACCTAGTCGGTTGGACCTTTGCGACTAATTCTTTACGTCCACATCTCTTCATCACGCCTTAGAACCATATATCCATGTCCATGCACTCATTGCACACGTGCAAACACTTTCCAACAACGTGCACGATGCCTTCATATGCATTGTTCTTCATTCAAACATGTTGTGCGACCTCCCGATCAACTCAACCACAATTCCTCCCGAACTTGGTTGTTGAACCTCATCTTCTCCATAAGACTACTTCAATGGATCCCATCACCATCCATGTCTTGAACTCAAGCAACACCTGCACATGAACAAACAACAAATACTTCTGAGCACAAGTCCTCGACTTGACTCTTGTTAGTTCCGAAACCACAACACCTTACGTGAGCACCTCACTTAAGCATGTTGCAAACCTTAGCAAAAAGATATAAACCATAACCACCAAAACACACCAAAAACTTAGTAAAAGAATACTAAGTAAACTTTCCATAGATGTAAAGCAAGTTCGAATCAATTCAGAGTAAAAGCAGAACCATTGCAATCTAGCTCCCGACCTTGCCAAAACTAACAGGACCTTGAGTCAGCTTACCAAAGCTAGCAGGACCTAACGCTGGAGCATACCAAAGCTAGTTGGATCCAGCACCGGAGCTTACCAAATCTAGTTGGACCTAGCCACAGCAAGTCGGACCTAACCAAAATAAGTCGGACCTAGACAAAGAAGTCGTACCTAGACAAATCAAGTCGGACCTTACGTCGGACCTTGCCGAGGCTACCCAAAACAAGTCGGACCTATCGTTGGACCTTGCAGGAGCTCGGACCTAGAGTCGGACCTTGTTGAAAAAGTTGTTTTGAAAGTATTCAAAACTTTTACCGACAAAGCCAATGTATTCAGCACACATAGGTCTCACAATCTCCCCCTTGATGAATGCATTGGCAACACAACTTAGAATCCGAACATTGGCTTATTCACATGAAAAGATTCGAAAGCAACCAAATGAGAAAGAAAGAAATTTCAAAAGAATTATTTCTCCCCCTATACTTATTTCTCCCCCTTTGTAAATCAGAAATAAAATGAGAAGAAAAACAAAAATTCTCCCCCTGAGAAGAATCATGCCAAAACACTTGTGAATGTGTGCAATGTGTGATCAATATCTCCCCCTTCGACAATGTATTCAGCAAGGTTCAAAAGAGAAATTTCAATTGTTACAAGCATATTGTAACATATACACATAAAACTAAGCTCATCCAAGTCATACTATCAAGTAACTTACACTATCACATCAATGAAATACATAAAGCAGTGTAAGCCATGCTAGAGATCAAATGTAATTTTCAATTTAAGAAAGTCATGCTCTTACAAACTTAACTATTTCAAAACCTGAAAGCATGACACTTGTTGCTACAATTTTCATTTTTTGATATTATTTAAAGCACAAATTTTAATCATATCACATTTGCAAGAGATTATATGCCGCATCTGCCTTATTATAACCAACCAAGCCAAGCCTATTTCTTATGACAATCAGAAGCTTAAGGTCATGTTTTAAGTCATACACAAATTCTTCTAAGTTCATATCTAAGTTCAATTATAAGCCATCTCAAAAGAAAAAGTGCGATGCATGCATATTCTCTTGATATTTTCTCATTTTTATTTGATCATAAAAGCTCAACATGTGGATAGTTTATTTATTAATTTTTCATTATTAAAATCACTTGTGAGCATGCAACAAGTTCAAAACAGCAAGAAAGTTCGATCATGACCACATTTAGTGTAAGTGATTATTCAAATTACTAGTCATGGCAAAAACTACAAAATGTATAACACGAGTAATGTAGTAAGAACTTTTAGTGTGAAAAAGGAATCACAAAGTCATATATGTATCAAAATACTATGCTCATATTTTTTAAAAATTCAGATTCACACATAGACTTTCCAATTTTCAAAAAAAAAAACTCCCCCTCAATTTAAGCTATGAGGACGGATAACCCCTATTTCACTACGAGTGAAACCAAAAGGAGTGAAATCCAAAACTTTTGTGAAAATATCAGCCAATTGTTGTTCGGTATCTACATGGCAAAGCACAATGTTTCTCTTTTCAACATTATCACGGAGAAAGTGATACCTAATATCAATGTGCTTAGTTCTAGAATGTTGCACGGGGTTTTTAGCAATGCAAATGGCACTAGTGTTGTCACAAAACAGTGGAACACTATCTAGATCAACTCCATAGTCTTTAAGTGTTTGAACAATCCAAAGAATTTGTGAGCAAGCACTAGCAGCAGCTACATATTCAGATTTGGCTGTGGATTGTACAACAAAGTTTTGTTTTCTAGAGGACCAAGCAACAAGTGAATTACCAAGAAAATGACAAGCACCTGAAGTAATTTTCCTATCAATCCTACAACCACCAAAATCAGCATCCGAAAAAACTTTCAACGTAACGGTTGAGGAAGAAGGAAGAAAAATGCCAAATTCTTAAGTTCCATATAAGTACCTGAGTATCCTTTTGATGGCTTGATGATGTGAATCACATGGGGAAGCTTGAAATCGTGCACAAAGACATACGCTGAATTGTATGTCTGGTCTTGATGCCGTGAGGTACAAAAGTGATCTGATCATGCTTCTATATTCTTTTTTATCTATGGGTTCACCATCTTTATCAAGTTCAAGTGTCGTTGTTGTACCCATTGGTGTTCGAAGAGGCTTGCTTTTGTCCATGTTGAAGCGCTTAAGAAGGTCTCTTATATACTTCATTTGATGCACAAAGGTACCTTCCTTGGTTTGCTTGATTTGCAGCCCCAAAAATTACGGGAGTTCTGCCATCATACTCATCTCAAATTTTGAACTCATCATAGCTGGATCGTGCGACTCATTTGTGCAAGCTTCCAATAATTTGTTGTGGAGGATAAATTTTGAGAACCCGAAGGAGAGTGGACACTTCACAAGCTTCTTCTTCATGTTCATCACAAATAGATGAGCTTGTGACTTGAGGATGATCTGGACCAGCAATAGTGGTCGTCGGTGCTGGTTGTGAATCAAAATCAGAACCTGGAACAATATCATTAGCTGCTGAATTTTCGGGCAGCAGCACCTCTTCTTCCTCATCTTCAACGAAAATACTTTCCCCCTGCAAATATGGATCCGGACCTGCAATATTTGAGCTAGTACCTGGTCTAGCTTCATCAAAATAAACCTCACAAGTCTCTAAAATTTTGTTAGTGTCAAGTAAAAGCACACAGTAGCCTCTAGTATGAGATGGATAACCAAGAAACATGCCATCAACAGATCTAGCTTCAAATTTATCAAGATTACCATGTTTCTTAACAAAACTTTTGCAACCAAAAATCCTAATTGTGTGACACTAGGCCTATGTCCAAACCAAAGCTCATATGGTGTTTTTCCTAGCTTAGCACGCAAGAAAACACGATTTGAAACATAACAAGCAGTTGCAATTGCATCAACCCAAAATTTCCTAGGAATCTGATATCCATCAAGTATAGTCCTATCCATCACAACTAAGGTTTTGTTCTTTATTTCTACAACACCGTTTTGTTGAGGTACATATGATGAAGAAAATTGATGATCTATTCCTTTTTCAGCACAAAAATGATCAAAGGATTGATTTTTAAATTCAGTTCAATTATCACTTCTAATTGCTCTTAAAGATCCTGGGTGATCAATTGATAATCTAAGAAATAAAGTTCAAAAGTGACTAAAAGCTTCATTATTAGATGCCATAAAATAAACCCAAGAGTATCTAAAATAGTCATCAACAATCACAAGAACATATCATTTACCTTCGAAGGATTGAACACGTGAAGGTTCTATGGTGTCAAGATGCAAAAGTTGACCTGTTTTATTTGTCATGGTCATTGTGAGAGGAGCATGTGAACCTGCAACCATCTTAGCATGTCTACAAGAAGAGCACACAATTTCTTTGTCTTCTTTAAGCTTAGGCAGCCCACGTATGCGATCAAGAGCGCTAACATGCGTGAGATGATCAAAGCCTACATGACCAAGTCTACGATGCTAAAAATATAAGTCTTTGGAATCATTAGTAACTAGACACCTATGCTTAGAAGAAGACATATCAAAATCAGCTTTAAAAACTCTTCTAAACCGAGACATGTTAAAAATAAGCTCACTATTTGAACCTACAACTTTGCAGTAATTTTTATTGAAAATAATTTCTAGATTTTTCATCTAGCAATTGTGAAACAGAAAGAAAGTTGTATTTTAAATTTTTGACAAGCGCCACATCCTTCAAGGTGTAGTGATCATTTACTCTAACCGAACCCCTATCAATTACAGGAGTTGAAGAACTATCGGCAAAAGTAACATTCTCTACACGTGACACAAAAGAGAGAGAGGAGAACCATTCTTTGTTACCGGTCATGTGGCGCGAGCAACCTGAATCCACAATCCAAATGTTCTTCTTCCTCAAGCGTGTAACCTACATAGAAGCATAATACGTCGATGACTCAATATTGGGGTTAGTCAAAATGTATTTAGGAATCCAATATTGAGTCACACGACATCCAGCAGGAATAACCAAGAAAGATGAGATAAAACCACAGGTTTATGAGCCAAAGCTTGAGGATTTTTGTACCCAACTACTGACCTAAGAGTTGTTACATGTGTAGCACGAAAAACAGTAGGTTTGAGAGCAAACTTTACATGTTTTCGACTCGTTACAGCAAGTAACATGTTCCTATCATTCTTTTTAGCATGTGCAGCAAATTTTGCATGAAAGTTATGAGATCTAGCAATCATTCTTTCCTTTCTTGTTGTTGTTTAGCTAGTCTATAACAAAAATCTATGACATGACCATCTCTACCACAGTAGGTACAATGAAATTTAACTTTGTGTTCATATCTAGGTGAGCAAGCAACATTTTTATTTGAAACAGAATGAGATAGAACTTCTGCAAATTTGAAAACCACTTCTTTTTGTTTAGGAGCTGTTTGAATCAATTCACCTCCTAATGACTTTACAATTTTAGGTGGATTTGTCTTAGCGTGAGCATGAGAATCAAAACCTAAACCAGATTTATCATTGCGAGACTTGGATGAATTCAACAGCAAGTTTATGTTCTTATTTGCATTACAAAACCGATCTGATGTCCTATGCATGTCATCAAGTTTATTTGATAGAGCAAGCCAATTTTCACATGAAGTTTTTCCTTTTAATTTGCAATTGGAACAATATTTAACTTCATGAGAACGTAAAGCATTGTTCAATATAGAAATTTCATTCATAGTACCATGTAGTTTCTTATCAAGATCATCACAAGTAGAACAATGCAAATCAATTGTAGAACAACAAACATCTTTCAAGTTTTTATCATTAAGTGCAGAAAGTTTTTTGTTATTTTCAACTTCAACTTCAAGTTTATCAAGTGTGGAGGTGTGTGCACTTCTTAGAAAGGACAATTGTTCATATATTAAATCACATGAGGAACAAGAATCATCACTAGGAATCAAAGATTTCAAACGATTAATTTCATATTCTAGTGACTCAATTTGAACAGCATTGTCCCTAAGATTTTTGTCCTTTTTCTTAACTATAGCAGTGGCACGAGAAATAGCATCACACATTTCTTCGCAAGTAGGACATACCTCTTCATTGTCGCTGTTGTGTTCTGCCTCCTCCATACTTGATCTTGACTTGCCCACCATGAAACACAAGTTTGCCAAATCATCTTTATCTTCGTCACTTCCAATGTCCACTTCGCTCGAGCCAAGTTCTTGAAGTGCGGAGATAAAAATATTCACCAGTTGGCGTCTTATAAAACCCTTCTTTTTCTTATTGTTGTTCACAGAGGAGTGATTTGTCCTTGTTTGCTTTTCATCACGAGAAGTAGCACCTGAAATGTTAGGGGAATCCATGCTAAAATTTCTTGTCTTACCACATTCGAAGCATCATTGAGGTCCGGCACTTCCTCTCCTTCTAGTTCTCACATTTTGCAATGCTTTTGAGAACTGAGTAGAGACGAGTGCAAGTTCTTCCTCTGGAAACTCTTCAATCTGTTGAAGGGTTAGAGAGTACAACAAAGCAAGTGTTCCACAAGATGAAGATTCGTCGGAGCTAGGCATGTCACATTGAGAAACAAATGCAAGAGACTTGTTGGGGTTCTTACGTGAGATTATGTCATTATGTCAATTTCATGAGTTTTCAAATTAGAATATAGAACATCTAAAGTAAGTGTACTCATGACAGTAGATTCACAAATAGATGTTACTTTCATCTCCCAAATTGACATATCTAATGCACTTAGTAATTGCCTTGCATTCTCAGCATCTGAAAAACTAACAATGATGCTATGCAAGTTGCTGAGAATTTTATTAAAGCTAGCAAAGAAACAGTCGATGGACTCACCTGGTTGCATCTCAAAGTGCATGTACTCCTTTTTGAACATGTCTTGCCTTACCTCCTTAATCGTGTTGGATCCTTCGTGGTAGTCGCAGAGTGCTTTACACCCATGATATGCAGATCGGAGGTGAGCAACACAGTCGAAGTCGCTTTGAGTTAATCCTTGTATGATCAAGTTGCGAGCCTTGTTGTTCTTGTCGACATCTCTCATGTTTGTAGTCGTGACTTGATCGTTTGATGGCACGTCGTAAGGCTTATACACCTTTTCCCATATTGCGAAGGCTTGTGCCTGGATGAAAGCTTCCATGCGTGCCTTCTAAACCTGAAAATCGATACCACTAAAGATATAAGGTTTTGCAGAGTATTTCTCCATGATGATTAGTCAAAAAATGCGTGCAAATCACAAAGATTAGAGCACCGTGCCTCTGATACCAATTGTAGGATCGAAGAGCACGTGAGAAGCTACTAGAGGGAGGTGTGACATCCAGTTCCGAAAATGAACCAAGTGAACGCATATGTGTACCCAGGACGTTCAACACACATACACGAGTGCATTCACAAAAGGATATACAGAAAATTATCATGGAACAAGATTAATTAAGCACTTTATTACAGAATTTAGAATATCCTCGAATACAAGCTCTAATGAATATTAATGACAAGTTTGAACTGATGCAGCAGAAAAAAACTAAATAAAGCAACTATGTAGCTAAGCAAATTAAGCATAAGGATAGCGGCTCCAAGCAACACCACAGGCAAAGCTAACGGCAGACACGGCCTAGAACTGCGCATTATCACCGTTATACTCTCAATCCTGATCTGCAACTGTTGGTGGGGGAACTGCAAGGGTGAGTATATGTCGTACTCAGCAAGTGTTGAAAGTATGACATATAGCTGATTCAAATGACGAATATAATAATGACTAAGTGCTGAAAAGTACATTGTAACAGTTGATGGAAAAAAGTACTTAGACTTAATTGCCATGAGTACATTATGAGGTTGTGGAAGGATATTGTATATCAATTTCATGAGATCATTGTAGCAGTTGATGGAAAAAAGTACTTAGACATCATTGCTATAAATCTGGTCAAAAAAGCAAGGACGGTCACAGCCGTGTGTTCATGCAACGGTTGTTGTGATTTCTTGAGCTCCTCGAAGAACTCCTCTGCCTCATTTGTAAGAGGATCCTCCGCTTCCAAAGCTTCTAGCATATAATCCATCCTATCAACCCCTGTTATATCATCATCCTCATCCACTTCTACTATGACTCGAGCTTTAGTCTCGGTGTGGAAGGTCCACACCTCATAATGTGGCGTGAAACCGTTTCGACATAAGTGAAACGAAACATCAAATCTGCTCAAAAACTTGGTGTTCCAGCATTTCGTACATGGGCACCGCACCTTATCATCCGTTGACAACAAAAATGCTCAATCCAAAAAATTACCTAACTTGATGTACCACTCATCTGAGTGACCACCAGTTCTGCACTTCTAGGCAGTATACATCCAACTACGGTTTTCACCCATATTTGACTCTGCAGTTTAAAGCGGAAAAAATTATCGTTAATGTATGCAGGTTAGGTCCTAAAATTTCGACAGCATAACACCGCCTATATAAAACTACACCCCCCCCCCCTATATGGTGCATTTCTTCAAGTAAAAAGGGGAACGACTATATGGTTATAGCCGTAATACGTATGTCAGCCGCTCGTCGGGGGCTGCAACTCTTCAAGACGAGAGAGGAGGAAAGAATGAGACAAAGACAGGGAAGTGGGTCTGTTGAGGTCCGCCATCCTCACTCGTGGGTTCTTGCCGTCTGCACCGTCGTCGTTTGTCTACATGTCCGTTTAGACGCATACTTTAACTTATAACTAAATGGGCCTTGTCGGGCCCTAAATGGGTTGTGTCGGGTCAAGCCGACTTGAATCCCATTTTTGTACATATAGTAACACTCAAGCAATCAAATTAAAAATTATAACCATAATCTAAAAAAGAAAGCAATTCAATTAAACATAAACATAACAATTATTAAATTGTAATTTATCAATTAATAAATATAAACCTAAACATAAACATAGACATAAGCATTTACCTAAACCTAGCTTAGCAAACTTGATCTCAATTAACCAAAAATTAAACCTAGGCATAAATAAACCTAAACATAATTAAACCTAAACCTAGCTAAGCATGATTAACATATTAATTTATTATAAATAAATAACCAAAGCATGACTAACATAAGTAAGTAACCTAAACATGATTCATAATCAAATACAACAATTCTTCCACTAATCAACAATTTAATCTATGAATTACACAATTCAATCAACTAATCACCAATTTAACCATCGAATTACACAATTCAATCCTCTAATCAACTAATCACCAATTAACCTAACTAATTCAACATATTAAGCTAAAATTTGTGCTCAAAATTCAAATGGAGGGATTGGGGGCGGTCATGGAGGAGGGGAGGGAGGGAGGGGGCGGCCATGGAGGGGGTGGGGCGGCCATGGAAGGGGGGGACGGGGGTGGCCATGGAAGGGGGTGGGGCGGCCATGGAGGGGGAGAGGGGGAGGCGAGCATGGAAGGGGAGGGGGCGGCCATGGAGGGGAGGTCAACTATGGAGGGAGGGGGAGGGGGAGGGCAGCCATCGAGGGGACGGCCATGGATAGAGGGAGGGAGAGGGTGAGGGGGCGGCCATGGATAGAGGGAGGGAGAGAGAGGAGGGGGAGCTTACCTCGAGGCAGCAGCAACCATAGCACGGCGGCGATAGCGGCGAGCTGCGGCGACGGCAGTTTGGGCTCAGCGAGCGACGTGATTTCGAAATGAGTCGGGTGAAGGGAGGACAGGGGTATAAGGCTTTAATTTGCGATGGCCCCATTAATTGCAATGGCCCTAGGGTTGTCCGTCGCAATTAACCCTGTTTGTGATGGTTTCGTAACCTGGCCATCGCAAATACTCTTATTTGCGACGGCCGGCCAATTTGCGACGGCTTCTGTGGCGGCCATTGCAAATTAACCACCTATTTGCGACGGCTCGTTGCATGCCGTCACAAATAAAGTTATTTACAACGGCTGACCGTCCCAAATAACTTTGGTCGTCACAAATGATCGTTTTTCCTGTAGTGGTCGTAAATAAGCTTATTTACGACGGCCGCCGTCGTAAATAAATTAATTTATGACGGTGACCCACAACCGTCGTAAACAGGTCCCAGACCCAGTGGATGGGCTCAGCCACCTTATTCACGACGGTTGTAGCGGCTGTCGTAACATAAGGTCTTATTTGTGATGATTTCTATGGCCGTCAAAAATTATAATGATTAATTTGCAACGGCCAGTGTAGGATTCGCAAATGGCAGATGTCTTATTTGCGATAGTATTGCATAAGAACTGTCGCAAATAAGGTTTTTATTTTTAAAAAATAGAAAAATCTACCCGATTCGATGCCAGAAACACAAATTTCACACCATAATAATAACAGTAGTTTACACAGCATCCATACAACACAACCAACATATACATTGCACAACATGCTCGCATGACATCTCAAAGTCAAAAAAACAAACTAGAGGGGCTATACCCTAGCCCTCTACTACCTCCGGAGCCGTAGACGTAGTCTTCGCGCGTCACTCGAGGCGCTGGTGTCAACGGCAATAGAGTTTGAGCCTCCGTTGATGGTCCCTGTAATACATGTAAGCAGTTTGACATGTTTATTAATTTGAAACTTTGGTTTAACTAGAATTGATTAAATAAGCTAGAATTGATCATATTTAGCTTAATTTAGCTAAGTTTAGTTAGATTCAGATATGTTAAATGAGGTAAAACTAGAATAGCTAAGTTGAGTTAGATTTTCATATGTTGGATGAAGTAGACTAAGTAAGTACAGTTTTGATTACCTGAACCGCCAGAGAAGGAGCGTCTGGCGTGGTCTGCACCAGCGGTGGTGCTTGCACCTGTGGCAGTAGTTGGATCTGCCCCCCCTGCTGTCAAACTAGAGCCTATCATTGCAAACATTAGAGTAGTACATATTATTAAGCATACAATGAATTTAAATTACTTTATTGTTATTTTTTACCTCCATCACCTCTCGCATCTGTGCCATGCAGGTGGCCTGGTACAAGATCATGGCCCTCCATCGCGATCCTGTGCACCTCCTCTTGCTAAAACATCTCTTCAAAGCGACAGGTGAGGGCCTGCACCTCTGTATCTCTCTACGAGACACAGCGACTCGACGTGCCCATCGATGAAGCCTACGTGGAGCTGCCTCTTGAAGGTTGTGCTGCCCTCGAGTTGACAACTCTGTCGAAAATGGCGAGCCAACACAAAAAAAGAATCATTAAAATCAAATTGGAATATCTTGAATTGAAAACAATAAAATGAAGTATCAACTCACCTTCCGCGAGCTTTGGCACCTCCTCTTCCATACGCGTTTTGAGGATCGACTGGTTCATTTTCTCAATTGAAATCTTCGATGTGTATCCTCCTAGTCGCGCGTCGGGGAGGCGGCACGTCGAGGACCACCGGCGAGGCGGCGCGTCGGGGCGGCACCTCAAGGTGGAGCATCGTTGTGGGAGGAAGACAACCGTGGGGGGGGGGGGGGGGGTGGGGTCAGCGGTGGCATTGGGCGTGGGTATGGTGGGTCGAGCGACGACGTCGGAGCGAGTGCGAGTTGGGCGGTGGTGTTGGGGTTTCTGTGAGAGTTGGTGAAAGTTCTTTAGAGAGTGGTGAATAGGCGAAAAACTTGAAATTTGACTTAATAAAAGGTAATCAGTAAATAGAGTGCGGACTAGTCTGGCCTGGGTGGACTAGTCCGGTTACAGAAGGAATAATGCACAAAAATTGAGATTTTTAGGAGATTCTCAGCAATCTACAAAATGAACTATAAAGAACAATAACCTAGCAATCTAGTGGAGAAGTAGCACGAAGAGTAAACGACTAGATCTAGGTGACGCAAGATTGAGGCGAAGAACATGAAGAACCCTAAAGTGTTCTAGCAGAGAAAATAAGACAAATAAAGAGCACAAGACACAAGATTTATCCCGTAGATTAGCTTCATGGAGAAGCCTACATCCACGTTGAGGAACCCACAAAAGGGTCCGGTTTCACTCAACCCTTTCCTTCCAAGGCCACCACAAAGGCTGGTTTGTTCTTCCACTAAATCATGGGAAATCACAAGATCCGTAGGGCAACTCACAATTCGAGGCTCCCACAAGTTTACAGCTAAAAGAGATCACGAATCAACATCCACACGAACTCAAATCAATGAATCAAACTGAGAGAATCAACCAAGAGCTCAAGTCAGGCACACCCTTCTCTCTTCTCTTCCAAAACTCACAATTCCTCAAGATTCGTTCTTAGGACTCAAAGAATCAAAGAGAAAGAGCTAGGAGGGCTCGTGGAAGGCTTTGGCGGTGCTAGCGTTCGAGAGAGAGCCTTTGAGGCCCGGATATCCCCTTTCTATAGGGGTCCTAACAATTAACCGTGGCCACCAAAAAAAGTGCGGAATAGTCCGATCTTGGACTCCAGAAATAGTCCAGCCTGTGGGGACCAGTGGTGTCACCCTTGACCAACCACAAAGTCCATCACCACCTTTTGAAGTCAAACAGTCACAACATCGTAGACTAGTCCGATCTCACATGAGAACCTTTTGTTCCGATGAGAACAGACAAGTCTGGTCCACCAGACTAGTAGGCCCAAAGGGTAGACAAGTCCGACCATCCAGGACTTAGTCCCAGCAGCCACCTCCAAGTCTACAACGGACTAGTCTGACTCAAAACGGACTAGTCCAAAGTCACACATAAACTGCTTTTCTGGTAAAAAATGGACTAGTCTGATTGAGTGGACTAGTCTGGTCCTTCACGACTTAGTCCCAGAAGGACTCAGACACACTCAGCACATACTAGTCCGTCCCCAGACGGACAAGTCCAACTCACACAGTACCTCTTGGTCCGCCTAACATCATATCATTCTGATATGGCCGGACTAGTCCGACCTTCCAGCCTGGACAAGTCTGGCCCTTTCCTTAGGGTTGTCTCAACTCATCTCTTAATCTATCCTAACTAGGAATAAGAGCTCATAGGATATTGTCAACATTTTTGACACATTGAACATATTCATTCTATGAGGCTAAACTCGGCGCAAAGAAAATTTAAGCTCCAAACTCTATTCTTCGAGTTTTCCGTCTTTTTCTACTCTTTTTCCTTCTTGAGTGTATCCAACTCCGTGTGTCGAAGTGTTAGAGCGACACTTCCCCCGGATCTGCTAAGGAGCAGCCCGCGGAGGTTCTTTGTTAGGCGGGGCTTAGGCCTCAATCAAGTGTGCTAGCGGATGGAGTTAGAGACAGTGGTTTTTACGTGGTTCGGGCTGCAAGGAGCGTAACACCCTACTCCATGGTGGATTGTATTGCTGGTGAGTGTGTATGCGTGTGTGTGTGTGTATCGGGGATTCTGAGTCTGGTCCTAGCGGACCCCCCGGAGGTCTCTAAGTTGGTGGCTGCCCAATCCTTTTATAGTCCAAGGCCAGACAACTTACAAGTGGGGCTTGGGGCCTGACAGGTGGCCCCGGGGTGATCTTATCCTGTACATGATCTAAGGCTTCTTGCGTACGCTGCCTCTGACTGTGCCTTGAAGACTTGTTGTCTTGCCGCGTCGGTCGCCAGTGGCTAGGCGTATTCGTTGATGATGGCAGGGAATGTCCCATCCGTCTTGTCACCGTAAGCTACCCTCTTAGCGGTGTGCGGTAGGCCTGCGACGTCTTCACTATGATGCGATTAGACGCAGCAGTACTTAACAAGAGGCATGCGCCACACCTGTACGCTTGGGTAAGGCGTGTGCCTTCAATGTGCGACTGGACAGGATGCACCACCCCTTACTCCTGCAGCCTACCGCCCAGGGCAAGTTGCAGGACATGTGGCAGCTCCAGAGACCTCCTCGGTGGGGAGAAGGGCCCGGATCTAGAGGACGTGTGGCAGCTCCAGAGCCCTCCTTGGTGGGAGCAAGGGCCCAGAGCCGGAGGACGCGTGGCTGCTTTAGAGCCCTCCTTGGTGGGAGCAAGGGCCCGGAGCTAGAGGACGCGTGGCAGCTCCGGAGCCCTTCTCGGTAGAAGCAAGGGCCCAGAGCCGGAGGACACGTGGTAGCTCTGGAGTCTACTTCAGCGGGGAGGTCGGGTTCGGAGCTTCTTCTTGTATGCGGGGGTACCCGCTCTTAAGGGTACCGACAGTGGCCCCCGTGCCCACCTCGGGGGAGGCGACGATCCTGTAGGTGGAGCCTTCATCTTGTCTTATAAAAGTGACACCAGCGGGCCCCCTGGAGGGCGTCAGGGCTCGGAGAAGTGACGCTGGTGGCCCCCTTGGGGGCGCCAGAGCTCGGAGAAGTGTCAAAGGCAACCCCATTGGGGGCGCCGGAGCTCGAAGAAGTGACGCCGGCGGCCCCCTTGGGGGGTGCTGGAGCTCGGAGAAGCATCACCGGCGGCCCACTTGGGGGCATTGGAGCTCGAAGAAGTATCGTCGGCGGCCCCCTTGGGAACATCGGAGCTCGAAGCAGTGAGGGGCACCGGAGCTCGAAGAAGTATCGCCGGTGGCCCCCTTGGGGGCGCTGGAGATCGAGAAGTGACGTCGGGGCCCCCCTTGGAGGGGCGCTATAGCTCGGAGAAGTGACGCTGACGGCCCCCTTGGGGGGCGTCGGAGCTCGGAGAAGCTTCGACGGTGCCTACCACAGACGTGTAAAACATTAGCGGTAGGCTCCCTGTATGTCCTACGCACACGGTAGATAAAAGTAATTTCGCTCACCGGTCACCCCTTCCATGCTCTTTAGTTTCGTTATGGCTTACGGTCCTTAGCTAAGATACAGGGCATGGGTAACTCGGTGCAACAACATTCAGGGTATGGTCGCTGCCTTGCTCAGGGCATGAGTTGTTCGGCCCCTTGTACTCAGCTGTTAGCACTGGGAGGCAAGGTGTGCATGCTTAGGGTACGGAACCAGGCTAAGCAAGCTGCACACCCTGGACCTCTAACTCAGCGTTAGCCTTTCAGGAGTGAGAACCATTCGTCACCATGGACCCCGAGCAAGAAAATGACCCCAGACCCCAAACATATTGCAGGTATCTCATGCGGATCCGCCTTTAGCAGGATAGCATAACTCCAACAAGGACAAGATTGAATAAATGTAACTGAGCATATGGCAGACGATATGTGAAAGAAAGCAAAAAAATTAAGGCATAATGTGAATAATTTTGCTCGTCGGTCACTCCCTTCCAGATTTTTAGTTTTGTTACGCCTTATGATCCTAAGTTGAGGAGCGGGGCTTGGGTAATTCAGTGCGTTAGCATCCGGGGCTCTGTTCCCACATTATTCGGGGTGTGAGCCGTCTGGCTCCCATTACTTAGCCGCAGCGCTGGGAGGCAGGGTGTGCACGCTTAGGGTACGGAACCATGCTAAGCGGGCTACACACCCTGGACCTCCGGCTTGGTGTAGGCCTTTCATGGGGGAGACCGTCTGGTGACACAAGACCCCGAGCAATGGGGCGGTCGAGAGACCACAAACACGTTGCAGGTACCTCAAGCAGGCCCGCCTGCAGTAGGATTGCATAACTCCACTAGGCGCGAGACAGGGAGAGAGTGATCGAGCATATGACAGAGAATATGCGAGAACAAGCATGATTTGATGATCATAAAATTAATGCATAATTAAATGAACATAAAATGAGCATAGGTTAAGACAGTGGTTCTTCTAACTAGGTAATCATAGGAGGAGGCAGGCTTTACAACAAGGAAACGACACGCTCCAGATGACAAGGGAGGAAAAATATACAGGCTTAGGGTATGGAACCATGCTAAGCAGGTTGAACACCCTGGACCGTACCCACCGGATATTAGTTGCTTCGAGGGCTGCTCCTAGACACTATGACACCCTTTTCAGAAAAAAAAAAAAGAAAAACTATCCTACCACTACGCCCAGGGTGAAGCTTCACGGAAGTGGCGCCGGGGAAGCAAAGTATACATGCTTAGGGTGCATGACAAGACTAAGCAGGCTGCATACTCTGGACCTTCTACCGTGCCATAAGTAAAAGTTACAGAGGATCTTCAAGTCAAACTTACCGTAACGCCTTAGTGATGTCGATGTCACCATGGTGGCGGGAAACCGCTTGACGTCCTGCCCAAGAGACCCCTTAGAGGCCCCCTGGTAGGTTTGGCCAACTGGTTGGGCACGCCTACAACTTAGTCGCAGGATGTCATCGGCGCGCCCACGGCGGAGTGCGGGAGCATGGATAGTTAACGCTGGTGGTGATGGCAACGAGGTAGCCTCCGATTACCAAGGTGGCGCCCACCCTCAACGTGCGAAACATCGACGGCGGGCCCCCTGGGAGGTGTCGGAGCTGGATGCTCTGGCGACACCCACCATCGACGCTAATAAACATTGACGGTGGGCCCCCTGGGAGGTGCCAGAGCTGGATGCTCCGGCATCGCCCATCATCAACAAGAAGAACGTCGATGGCGGGCCCCCTGGGTGGTGCCCGTGCTGGCTGCTCCGGTGTCGCCCACCATCGCTGTAGAAACATTGATGGTAGGCCCCTTGGGTTGTGCCGGAGCTGGCTGCTCTGGCGTCGCCCATAATTGTTGTAGAAACATCGACGGCAGGCCCCATGGGTGATGTCGGAGCTAGTCGACCTTTTGCGGCTTGATCTTGCTGCTACTCGCATGATTGATGAACACCATGATGGTGAAAGTGCTACCGCTTTTTTAAGGGAAAAAACCCCTACCCGGCGCGCCAAATGTCGAAGTGTTAGAGCGACACTTCCTCCGGATCTGCTAAGGAGCAACCCGCGGAGGTTCTTTGTTCGGCGGGGCTTAGGCCTCAATCAAGTGTACTAGCAGATGGAGTTAGAGACAGTGGTTTTTACGTGGTTCGGGCCGCAAGGAGCGTAATGCCCTACTCCATGGTGGATTGTATTGCTGGTGAGTGTGCATGCATGTGTGTGTATCGGGGATTCTGAGTATGGTCCTAGCGGACCCCCCGAAGGTCTCTAAGTCGGTGGTTGCCCAGACCTTTTATAGTCCAAGGCCGGATAGCTTACAAGTGGGGCCTGGGGCCCGACAGGTGGCCCCAGGGTGATCTTATATTGTACAAGATCTAAGGCTTCTTGCGTATGCTGCCTTTGACCGCACCTTGAAGACTTGATGTCTTGCCGCGTCGGTTGCCAGTGGCTAGGCATAGTCGTTGATGATGGCAGGGAACGTCCCATCCGTCTTGTCGCCGTAAGCTACCCACTTGGCAGTGTGGGGTAGGCCTACGACGTCTTCACTGTGATGCGATTAGACGCAGCGGTACCTAACAAGAGGCGTGCGCTGCACCTATACGCTTGGGGAAGGTGCGTGCCTTCAATGTGCGACTGGACAGGACACACCACCCCTTACTACCGCAACCTACCGCCCAGAACAAGTTGCAAGACACGTGGCAGCTCCAGAGCCCTCCTCGGTGGGAGCAAGGGCCCGGAGCAGGGGGACGCGTGGCATCTTCGAGCCCTCCTTGGTGGGAGCAAGGGCTCGGAGCCAGAGGACGCGTGGCAGCTCCGGAGCCCTCCTCAGTGGGAGCAAGGGCCTGGAGTAGGGGAACGCATGGCAGCTCTGGAGCTTTTGAGACCTATGCGTGTTGAATACATTGGCTTTGACGATAAAAGTTTTGAATACTACCAAAACATCTTTTTATCAAGATTCGACGATAGGTTCAGCATGTCTCGGTTAGCTTTGGCAAGGTTTGAAGCTTGATTGCAATTATTCTGCTTTTATCTTGCAATGTTTAAAACTTGCTTTACACTTATGGAAAGTTTGCTTAGTATTCATTTGCTAAGTTTTTGGTGTGTTTTGGTTGATATGGCTGATATCGTTTTACTGTGGTTTTGCAGCATGCTTATGTGAGGTGCTCATGTAAGATGTTGTAGTTTTGGAACTAACGAGAGTCAAGTCGACGCCTTGTGCTCAGAAGTATTGGTTGTTTATTCATGTGTAGGTGTTGCTTGAGTTCAAGACATTGTTTGTGACGGGATCCATTGAACTAGTCTTAGGGAGAAGATGAGGTTCAACAACCAAGTTCGGGAGGAATTGTGGTTGAGTTGATCAGGAGGTCGCACAGCATGTTTGGATCAAGAACAATGCATATGAAGGTATCGTGGACATCGTTGGAAGATGTTTGCACGTATGCAAGGAGGCATGGACGTGGCTACATGGTTCCGAGGCGTGATGAAGAGATGTGGACTTAAAAAATTGGTCGGAAAGGTCCAACCGACTAGGTTATGGACTCAGGTTGCGGCTGAGTCGTGTTTGACTCAAATATGGAAAGTTTTGAGTTTGTTATAATAGGAGTTTGTGTGGGTCACGAATTTGAGTTATTTTAGGAATGTGGGATACATTCCTTAGGTGTTTGGAAGTCTTAGTATTGCTTCTATCTGCATATAGAAGAGTCTTGAACAGTTATAAAAAGTTTCAATTCGTGAACTGAGTAGGATTAGAGTCCTAGTTAGGTTTGGGATGGCCTAAGGGCTGGTTATATAAGCAAGGGAGGCCAGAGCTCGTGTGAGACGACTTTTGGGCAGTTCTTCTTGTGTTCTATTGAATAAAGATCGTAGTTTAAAGGAACTTTTGTACCTTGTTTGTGCGACTTGTTCCAAACAAGTTTTTCTCATCGAGTTTTCTGCACAACACTACCTTTCTTCAGTGGTTTTATCATAACTCGAGTTTTACAGATCCAATTGACGTGATTCTTTTTGGGTTGTCATCACAACTTGATTATCTATCATCGTCAAAATTTCACGGTCATTGGATTTGTGGTTTTTGATCTACACGAGTTTCTTTGCAGTATTGCAGATCTGTTTTTTACTTGATAGAACATATTGACCTTTGTTCGATCTTTCGATCGTATCTTGAGTTTCTCTCGAAGGATTCGAGTGATTCTTGTTGTGTCGTCTTCGTGACTTTATTCTCTCTGATATATATCACTTTTGTCACGGTGAAACACGTTTAGATTAGTCTCACACACGATTTCTTTACCATATCATTTTTCTGCCAAGGGGTTTTCATTGCTTCCGCTGAAAAAGTTTTAATCTACACTTCACCCCCCCCCCCCCCTGGTAGATTTTCACGTGCTCTTCGATCCTACAATTGGTATCAGAGCCACTGAATGTGTCCTAGAGGGGGGGTGAATAGGCCTTTTTGAAATTTGTCAGAACCTGCAACACTTAATCACCAGATCAAAACTTGAGATATCGGACTAGTCTGGTAAAGTGCGGACTAGTCCAGTGTGTACGGACTAGGTTGATCAAGTTTGATTTATTAAGTTTGATTCTAGGGTGTAGCAGCGGAAATATACTTATAATTTATGTGTTGCAAGATTATGTACTAGGGTATATCACAAGTCAATCTTAAATTTGATATCTCAACATAAAGTGAGCAAGATTAATTGAAACCCTAGATTGATATGATGTAAAGAATGATGAACACAAAGCAAAAACACAAGAGATTTATCCCGTGGTTCGGTTCCCACAGAGGCAACCTACATCCACGTTGAGGAGTCCACAAAAGGACCGGGTCTTCTCCAACCCTACCCTCGTCGAATCGCCACCAAGGCCAATCCTCTTCTACTTATCACAAAGGGGTGAATAACCGAATTCAAAGGGGCCTTCTCACACGTTGAGGGCTCCCCTATATTACAACACGAAATACCACCAAGAACACACTCAAAATATTACAATGAAATCACAGGAGTGTGTTAGAGAATCAAACCAAGATCTCAATGAGTGTTGAACGTGTCTATCAGATGATCTAGAGTGTATCCTCAAAGGATCGATCTTTGTTGCACTTAATTTCATGGAGAGATGTGTTTCTGAGGCTCTTGGGAGGTGTGACAGCACTAGGGTTAGAGAGAGTTTAAAGTTGGGTCGTGCACCTCTATTTATATGGGGTTTCTAAAAGTGACCATTAGAGTTTAGAAAGATCATACTAGTCCGGTGTGCTGTGTGTAGCAAACCCTAAGTGTCCCGAAATATCGGACTAGTCCGGCTAGGAGCAGACTTGTCCGATTTCACTTCTGGAAATCTTTGGACTAGTCCGATGGACATCGAACTTGTCCAAACAGTGAAACCCTAAGTGGTTATGGGGACAAGTCCGCACTTGGAGGACTTCTCCGATTTAGGTCAGAGAGTTTTTCGAACTAGTCCGTGCTAATATCGGACTTGTCCGATTTAGATCAGAATGAATATCGGACTAGTCCGGTGGTGATCGGACTTGTTCGATTTTGTGTGACTTGTGAAGTGTTTTGAGGACTAGTCCGCACTGGGGAGGACTAGTCCGATTCTAGTCAGAGAGATATCGTACTAGTCCGATGGATATCGGACTTGTCCGATCTTGTGCAGAGAGGATATCGGACTAGTCCAGTGTATGTTGGACTAGTCCGATCCTGTATAACTTTGTGCAATGTGTGTGTTTAATTGTGATTGAGATCTTGGGGTGTGTTTCCTTAACACACTCCACACACAATGATCTTCTACTCTTGTTCCTTGAGGTCTTCTCCACATTGCTCCTCATTCTCCCTTCTTTTTGGCACTTTGCTTATTTTCACATTAAAACATGTGCTCATCTCAATAAAGAGATTAGGATCTCATTTGCTTGTCATAAATCATCCAAAACCCACAAGGGATTCCTAGATGCACTTTCAATCATGATGCTCTAATCTTTGTGATTGCACGTGTTTTTGACTAATCATCATGGATAAATACTCCGCCAAACCTTGTGTGTTTAGTGGTATTGATTTTTAGGTTTGGAAGGCACGTATGGAAGTTTTCATCCAGGCACAAGGCTTCGCAATATGGAAGAAGGTATACAAGCCTTACGAAGTGCCGTCAAACGATCAAGTTACAGCTACAAATCTGAGAGATGTCGACAACAACAACAAGGCTCGGAAATTGGTCATACAAGGATTAACTCAAAGCGACTTCGACCGTGTTGCACACCTTCGATCTGCATACGATGTGTGGAAAGCACTTTGTGACTACCACGAAGGATCCAACATGATCAAGGAGGTAAGGAAAGACATAATCTAGAAAGAATACATGCGCTTCGAGATGCAACTCGGTGAGTCCATTGATGATCTCTTTGCTCACTTTAATAAAATTCTCAGCAACTTGCGTAGCGTCAATGTTAATTTTTCATATGCTGAGAATGCTAGACAATTACTAAGTGCATTAGACATGTCAATTTGGGAGATGAAGGTAACATCTATTCGTGAATCTACTGTCATAAGTACATTTACTTTAGATGTACTATATTCTAAATTGAAAACTAATGAAATTGACATAATATCATGAAAGAACCCTAACAAGTCTCTTGCATTTGTTTGTCAATGTGATATGCCTAGCTCTGGTCAATCTTCATCTTGTGGTACACTTGCTTTGTTGTCCTCTCTAACCCTTGAATAGATTGAGGAATTTCCAGAGGAGGAGCTGGCACTTCTCTCTACTAGGTTCTCAAAAGCATTGCAAAATATGAGAACTAGAAGGAGAGGAATCTCCGGACCTCAATGATGTTTCGAATGTGGTAATACAGGACATTTTCATTCAGATTGACCTAACCTTTCAGGTCTTACTTCCCGGGATGAAAAGCAAACAAGGACGAAGCACTCCTCTGCAAACGATAAGAAGAAAAAGAAGGGCTTTACAGAATGCCAATTAGTGAGCAGTTTTATCTCCGCACATCAAGAACTTGGCTCAAGCGACGTGGAATTGGAAGTGACGAAGATGAAGATGATTTGGCAAACATGTGCTTCATGGCGGGCAAATCAAGATCAAGTATGGAGGATGCAGAACACAATAGCGATAATGAAGAGGTATGTCCTACTTGCGAAGAAATGTGTGACGCAATTTCTGGTGCAACTATTATTGTCAACAAAAAGGACAAAAAGCTTAGGGATAATGCTGCTAAATTTGAATCACTAGAATCTGAAATCAACCGTTTAAAAACTTTGATTCCTAGTGATGATGCATGTTACTCATATGATTTAATCTATGAACAATTGTCCACATTAAGAAGTGCACACACCTCCACACTAGATAAACTTGAGTTAGAGATTGAAAAGAACAGAGAGATTGCTGCACTTAATGATAAAAACTTGAAAGATGCTAGTTGTTCTACAATTGTTTTGCATTGTTCTACTTGTGATGATCTTGATAAGAAACTACAAGATGCTATGAACGAATTTTCTATATTGAACAATGCTTTACGTTCTCATGAAGTTAAATATTTTTCCAATTGCAAGTTAAAAGGAAAAACTTCATGTAAAAATTGCCTTGATCTGTCCAATAAACTTGATGACATGCATAGGACATTAGATCGGTTTTTGTAATGGGAATAAGAATCTAAATTTGCTGTTGAGTTCTTCCAAGTCTTGCAATGATAAAACTGGTACTGGTTTAGGTTTTGATTCTCATGCTCATGCTAAGACACATCCACTTAAAATTATAAAGTTATTAGGAAGTGGTTTGATTCAAACAGTTCCTAAACAAAAAAAAAAGTGGTTTTCAAATCTGCAGGAGTGATGTCTCATTCGGTTTAAAATAATGTTGTTTGCTCATCTAGACATGAACACAAAGTTAAATTTCATTGTACCTACTGTGGTAGAGATGGTCATGTCATAGATTTTTGTTATAGACTAGCTAAACTACAAAAAAAAGAAAAGAATGATTGCTAGATCTCATAACTTTCATGCAAAATTTGCCGCACTTGCTAAACCGAATGATAGGAACATGCAATCTGCTGTAATGAGTCTAAAACATGCAAAGTTTGCTTCCAAACCTACTATTTTTTGTGCTACACATGTAACATCTCGTAGGACAGTAGTTGGGTACAAAAATCCTCAAGCTTTGGCTCATAAACCTGCTGTTTTATCTCAGCTTTCGCGTGTTATTCCTATTGCACATCCTGTGACTCAGTACTGGATTCCTAAATGCCCTTTGACTAACCCCAGTATTGAGTCATCGACGTATTGTTCTTCTATGTAGGCTACACGCTTGAGGAAGGAGAACATTTGGATTGTGGATTCAGGTTGCTCACGCCACATGACCGGTAACAAAGAATGGTTCTACTCCCTCTCTTTTGTGTCACGTGTAGAGAATGTTACTTTTGCCGATAATTCTTCAACTCCTATAATTGCTAAGGGTTTGGTTAGAGTAAATGATCACTACACTTTGAAGGATGTGGCACTTGTTAAAAATTTGAAATACAACTTGCTTTCTGTTTCACAACTGCTAGATGGAAATCTGGAAATTATTTTCACTAAAAATTGCTGCAAAGTTGTAAATTCAAATAGTGAGCTTATTTTTAACATGTCTCGGTTTGGAAGAGTTTTTAAAGCTAATTTTGATATGTCTTCGTCTAAGCATAGGTGTCTAGTTACTAATGATTCAAAAGACTTATATTTTTGGCATCGTAGACTTGGTCACGTAGGCTTTGATCATCTAACGCGTGTTAGTGCTCTTGATCGCATATGTGGGATTCCTAAGCTTAAAGGGGACAAAGAAATTGTGTGCTCTTCTTGTAGACATGCTAAAATGGTTGCAGCTTCACATACTCCTCTCACAATGATCATGACAACTGAACTGAGTCAACTTTTACACCTTGACACCGTAGGACCTTCACGTGTTCAATCCTTCGGAGGTAAATGGTATGTTCTTATGATTGTTGATGATTATTCTAGATACTCTTGGGTTTACTTTATGGCATCTAAGAATGAAGCATTTAGTCACTTTAGAACTTTATTTCGTAGATTATCAATTGATCACCCAAGATCTTTAAAAGCAATTAGAAGTGATAACTGAACCGAATTTAAAAATCAATCTTTTGATCACTTTTGTGCTGAAAATGGAATAGATCATCAATTTTCTTCACCATATGTACCGCAACAAAATGGTGTTGTAGAAAGAAAGAACATAACCTTGGTTGATATGGCTGGGACTATGCTTGATGAATATCAAACTCCTAGGAAATTTTGGGCTGATGTGATTGCAACCGCTTGTTATGTCTCAAATTGTGTTTTCTTGCATGCTAAGCTAGGTAAAACACCATATGAGCTACGGTTTGGACATAGGCCAAGTGTTACACACTTTCGGGTCTTTGGTTGCAAATGCTTTGTTAAGAAACATGGTAATATCGATAAATTTGAACCTAGATCCATTGATGGCATGTTTCTTGATTATCCATCTCATACTAGAGGCTATTGTGTGCTTTTACTTGACACTAACAAAATTGTGGGGACTTGTGAGGTGTCTTTTGATGAAGCTAGCACAGGTTCTAGCTCAAACATTGCAGGTCTGGATCCATATCCGCAGAGGGAGAGCATTTTCATTAAAGATGAGGTAGAAGTGGTGCTGCTGCCCGAAAATTCAGTAGCTAATGACATTGTTCCAGCTCCTGATTTTGATTCACAGCCAGCACCGACGACCACCATTGCTGGTCCAGATCCTCTTCAAGTCACAAGCTCATCGATTTGTGATAAACATGAAGAAGAAGAAGCTTGTGAAGTGTCCACTCCCCTCCGGGTTCTCAAAAGTCATCCTCCACAACAAATTATTGGAAGCTTGCACGAACGAGTTACACGGTCCAGGTTTTGCGATCCAAACTCTCATGCTCATTCTGCTTTTATTGCTTCTTTTGAACCCAAAGATGTATCACACGCACTCACTAATGAATCTTGGATTATTGCCATGCAAGAAGAGTTAGAAAATTTTGAAAGAAATAATGTTTGGAAACTTGTACCTCTACCTCAAGGTCACACTTTAATTGGAACTAAATGGGTGTTTAAAAATAAACAAAGTGAGGATGGGGTTGTTGTTAGGAATAAGGCTAGGTTGGTTACTCAAGGTTTTACACAAGTTGAAGGTGTAGATTTTGATGAAACTTTTGTTCATGTAGCTAGATTAGAAGCCATAAGAATTTTGTTAGCTTTTGTTGCATCTAATGGTTTAAGCTATATCAAATGGATGTTAAAAGTGATTTTCTTAATGGCTACATAGATGAGGAGGTTTATGTCAAACAACCACTGGGTTTTGAAAATCTAGATTTTCCTAATCATGTTTACAAACTGTTCAAAGCCTTATACGGTCTCAAACGAGCCCCTAGAGCATGGTATGATAGGTTAAAATCATTCTTACTTGAAAAGGGGTTTACCATGGGCAAGGTTGATAAAACTCTTTTTGTGCTTAAGCATGGCAATGACTCATTATTCGTTCAAGTGTATGTGGATGTTATTATCTTTGGTTGTGCTTCTTATGATCTTGTGCCCAAGTTTTCAGCTATGATGAGTTCAGAATTTGAAATGAGTATGATGGGAGGACTCACATACTTTTTGGGGCTGCAAATCAAACAAACCAAGGAGGGTTCCTTTGTGCATCAAACAAAGTATACAAAAGACCTCCTAAGGCACTTCAACATGGACAAAAGCAAGCCTCTTCGGACACCAATGGGAACAGCAACAACACTTGAACTTGATGAAGATGGTGAACCCGTGGATCAAAAAAAATATAGAAGCATGATCGGATCACTTTTGTACCTCACGGCATCAAGATCGGACATACAATTCAGCGTATGTCTTTGTGCACGGTTTCAAGCTTCCCCACGTGCTTCACATCGTCAAGCCGTAAAAAGAATTTTTAGGCACTTACATGGAACTCAAAAATTTGGCATTTTTCTTCCTTCTTCCTCAACCGTTTCTTTGAAAGCTTTTTCTGATGCTGATTTGGGGGGGGGGGGTTGTAGGATTGATAGGAAAAGTACTTCGGGTTCTTGTCATTTCTTCGTAATTCACTTGTTGTTTGGTCCTCTAGAAAACAAAACTCAGTTGCACAATCCACGGCTGAATCTGAATATGTAGCTGCTGCTAGTGCTTGCTCACAAATTCTTTGGATTGTTTAAACACTTAAGGACTATAGGGTTGATCTAGATAGTGTTCCACTGTTTTGTGATAACACTAGTGCCATTTGCATTGCTAAAAACCCCGTGCAACATTCTAGAACAAAGAACATTGATATTAGGTATCACTTTCTCCGTGATAATGTTGAAAAGAGAAACATTGTGCTTCACCATGTAGATATCGAATAACAATTGGCTCACATTTTTACAAAACCTTTGGATTTCACTCGTTTTTGTTACATTCGTAGTGAAATAGGGGTTATGCATCCTCATGGCTTAAATTGAGGGAGAGTTTTGACTCTTGGAAAGTCTATATGTGAATCTGAACTTAAAATAAAATGAGCATAGTATTTCATACATATATGACTTTGTGATTCCTTTTATATGTTGAAAGTTCTTACTACATTACTCATGTTATACATATTGTAGTTTTTGTCATGACTAGTAATTGGAATAATTACTTACACTAAATCTGATCATGATCGAACTTTCTTGCTATTTTGAACTTGTTGAATAACCACAAGTGCTTTTAATCATAATGAATTAATCAATTAATCAACTCACATGTTGAGTTTTATGAACAAATATAAATTGAAAAAAGATCAAGAGAATATGCATGCATCACACTTCTTCTTTTGAGATGGCTTATCACTGCACTTAGATATGAACTTGGAAGAAGTTGTGTATGACTAAAACCATGTACTTAAGCTTCTGATTATCAAATGACATAGGCTTTGGTTAGAATATGGCAGATGCACATATAATCTCTTGCAAATATCATATGATCTAAATTTGATCTTTGAAAAATAATAAAATGCAGCAACAAGTGTCATGCTTTCAAGTTTTAAAATAGTTAAGTTTGTGAGATCATGACTTGCTAAAATTGAAAATTACACTTGATCTCTAGCATGGCTTACACTACTTTATGTATCTCATTGATGTGATAGTGTAAGTTACTTGATAATATGACTTGGATGAGCTTTGTTTTATATGTATATGTTATAATATGCTCATAATAATTAAAATTTCTCTTTTGTACCTTGCTGAATACATTGTCAAAGGGGGAGAAATTGATCACATCTTGCACATATTCACAAGTGTTTTTGGCACGATTCTTCTCAGGGGGAGAAGTATGTATAGGGGGATAAATTTATTTCTATCTCATTTTATTTTCAAAAAGGAGGAGAAATTGTTTTCAAAACTTTTTATGTAAATAAGCCAATGTTCAGATTTTAAATGGTGTTGCCAATGCATTCATCAAGAGGGAGATTGTGAGACCTATGTGTGTTGAATACATTGGCTTTGACGATAAAAGTTTTGAATACTACCAAAAAATCTTTTTATCAAGATTCGACAATAGGTCCGACATGTTTTGGTTAGCTTTGGCAAGGTTCGAAGCTTGATTGCAATTGTTCTGCTTTTATCTTGCAATATTTCAAACTTGTTTTACACTTATGGAAAGTTTGTTTAGTATTCATTTGCTAAGTTTTTGGTGTGTTTTGGTTGATATGGCTGATATCGTTTTACTGTGGTTTTGCAACATGCTTATGTGAGGTGCTCACATAAGATGTTGTAGTTTCGGAACTAACGAGAGTCAAGTCGAGGCCTTGTGCTCGGAAGTATTGGTTGTTTATTCATGTGCAGGTGTTGCTTGAGTTCAAGACATGGCTGGTGACAGGATCCATTGAACTAGTCTTAGGGAGAAGATGAGGTTCAACGACCAAGTTCGGGAGGAATTGTGGTTGAGTTGATCAGGAGGTCGCGCAATATGTTTGGATCAAGAACAATGCATATGAAGGTATCGTGGACGTCGTTGGAAGATGTTTACACGTATACAAGGAGTTCATGGACGTGGCTACATGGTTCCGAGGCGTGATGAAGTTATGTGGACGTAAAAAATTTGTCGAAAAGGTCCAACCGACTAGGTTATGGACTCAGGCTGTGACTGAGTTGTGTTTGACTCAAATATGGAAAGTTTTTAGTTGGTTATGATAGGATTTCGTGTGAGTCATGAATTTGAGTTATTTTAGTAATGTAGGATACATTCCTAAGGTGTTTGGAAGTCTTAAGATTTCTTCTAGCTGCATATAAAAGAGTCTTGAGCAGTTATGGAAAGTTTTGATTCGTGAACTGAGTAGAATTAGAGTCCTAGTTAGGTTTGAGATGGCCTAAGGGCTGGTTATATAAGCAAGGGAGGCCAGAGCTCGTGTGAGACGACCTTTGGGCTGTTCCTCTTGTGTTATATTGAATAAAGATCGTATTTTAAAGGAAATTTTGTGCCTTGTTCGTCCGACTTGTTCTAGACAAGTTTTTCTCGTCGAGTTTTCTGCACAACACTACCTTTCTTCGATGGTTTTATCATAACTCGAGTTTTACAGATCCAATTTAAGTGATTCTTTTCGGGTTATCGTCACAACTTGATTATCTATCACCTGTCAAAATTCCACGGTTATTACATTTGTGGTTTTTGATCTACACGAGTTTCTTTGTAGTATTCCAGATCTGTTTTTTACTCGGTAGAACAGATTGACCTTTGTTCGATCCTTCGATCGTATCTTGAGTTTCTCTCGTTGCATTTGAGTGATTCTTGTTGTGTCGTCTTCGTGACTTGATTTTCTTTGATATCTATCACTTTTGTCACGGTGAAACACATTTATATTAGTCTCACACATGATTTCTTTAACAGATCATTTTTCTGCCAAGGGGTTTTTATTGCTTCCGCTGAAAAAGTTTTAATCTACCATTCACCCCCCCCCCTCTGGTAGCTTTTCACGTGCTCTTCGATCCTACAGAGTCCTTCTCGGTGGGAGCAAGGGCTCAGAGCTGGAGGACACGTGGTAGCTCTGGAGTCTGCCTCAGCGGGGAGGCCGGGTCCAGAACTTCTTCTTGTATGCGGGGTTACCCGGTCTTGAGGGTACCGACACCATCCATTATTTAATCACCTGTACTCACACTTGTAATGCTCATTAATACAATAAGTGTTGTCATTAATCATCAAAACTCACGAGGATTAGCCTGGATGCACTTTTAGTTGGGCAGCGTGGGTGAGGGTATATTACCTTAATTTGCGACGGCTTTAGAGTTTGTCATCGCAAAGTGAGCTCCAATTTGCGACGACTCTAGGGTTTGCCATCGCAAATTAAGCTTCAATTTGCAACGGCCACCTGATTTACGATGGCTATGGGCCCGGATATGTCGTGAACAAACTAATTCGCGACGGCTAGCACGGGTTGTCGCAAGTTAATGTATTTGCGACGGCGGATCGTCGTAAATTATGCCAGTTGGTGCAAATGATTGTGTTCTCTTTAGTGCAAATTACGGATTAACAATTCACAAAATAAAAAAAACTTACCTCCACCCTTGGCGAACCGTTCCGGGCCGCGCCGGAGTGTCGACTGACATGAGCTGCTGATTCAGAAGCCTGTAATCTAGTCATTCCGTAATTAATTCGGCCGAATTTCACTGCCTAACATAAGTGAAACTTGAACGGAACTCAAGCAAGAAATTCGTGTTGAACCTGTTAACAGAAATATCCCATTGTTACTCGCAAAAAAAAAAAGAGAGAAAGGAAATATCCCCACTGCAAGTTTCTACGAATTAATCTACGAGAAAGAACAACATTTTCGAATCATCCAAAATACAGTATGCGAATTGTTTAGTCGGCGACTACTTACGTCACATATGATGAAACCCACAGAACTAGACGCTAGCAGCGTAAGGAGAAGTCCCGGTGCAGCCGTTTCTCCAAGTCCTAACTAGGATGGTAACCGTTAAAAAACTATCGGTCAGTGCATTTGGATACCTGTACCTACTGCATAAAAATTGTACCCATATATGTATCCGTTATCCGCAACGGTACAATCTCCTACTCATATCTTATCGTGGATATTTTTTCCCACTGATATATCCTTTATCCAAATTTTTTATTCATAATTCACATAATTCACGAAATCTTCATTCATATATTTTATAAAAAATGATAAAAATCTTGGTAGCTCAGAAATATTCAAAAATTAAATCCATAAAAAATAGTTTCTTTTTTCTTACGATACTGAAATTTGGTTTCTTATTAACTATTACACAAATATACGGGACAATCAAACACGTCACACGTAGTATTATGCAAGCAAAGGAAAATAAATCCGTTCAGAATTGAGTGCCGGCGCAACATATCGAGTCCATTTTCACATGCTGAACGTTTCCGGTGAAGGATGCTAAATCCGTGCCACATTGTATGAACTAGACGGACGGCTGAACCGAATGTTCTGCAGGTGCAGCCCCTTGAATTTATTTGCATATTATCTAAGGCAAAGTCATACAAGGAAACTGGGAGTAACATCCACAGAATGAGAAAGAAGTACCGTTCTCCATCTGACAGGGATTTGAATTTGCAGAGGATACATTCTTAACTACTAGTAGGAGCGAACGATGTTCCACGCCTTGCTTCAATGGGTTGGAACGCCAGCTGCAAACCCTGTATTGACAGGAATATGAACCGCCGATACTGTGCCGGCCACCTTGACTGACTGCCCAACGTTTGATGAGCGTCTTCAGAACTCTGACTACATGCAGAGTCCGATCTGAGAGAACTGGGAGTAAAACAACTTGCGAAAGATACATAGTCAGCACATATGATGGCGATGCGCTTCCTATCTGCATTTGTCTCTTGCGAAGGCTCATTCATACGGCAAACATTTCAACGCTGACGTGTGCGTGCGGCAAACATTTCACGCGGCAAGTGCAAAGGACAGTATAGTACAGCCGATGACAACCTATGCGCGGGTGTCAGCCGCAAAAGTCATGGGTTAGATAGATGATGTTGGCAGCATCGGCATTCATGTCCGGGCTCCAGCAGGTGAGATGACGAGCGAGGCAAGAAACGCGGCGTGCGGACACGGGTCGAACGAAGCAAGAGACGGGAGAGGACAGGGGAGCAGGAAAGTAAGGTCGTCCCGTGAGCTGCTCTGAGTTAAAGCCTCACTAACAGCACAGCACAGTCCCGTGTGTGATTTTTTGTTGCATCATGAAACTGCTCGAACCTCTATGATCACTAGGAGTTGTTTAAGCACTTGACCGTAACTGCATCTGGATTACTGCACTGGTTGGCAAAGGTAACCACTTTTACAGCTTGTCAGAGCAGGGGTGTCGGAAAATGCAGTTAGTTCAAGCGAAAAGTTCCTTGCCACATTCCAACGGAAAAGGTCACCGCTGAGGTGTACATTCGCGGGCACCCACTGGCACACCGGTCTCAGAGGTAGCACACGTGGCGCCAGTCAAACTGGCTAACAGCCGGCGCTGAGTCGAACGCCTTAGACTGCTCTCACTGGTCAACCTCTGTATCGCACTTCTATATCATATTTTATATTTATCTTCAAAAGATTCTCAGCTTTACAGTTTGATTCTCCGCACTCGTTCATCTCTAAATCAGACCTCTATATATTATACCATCTATTTTATATTATATCCCTCTCTTTTCTTATTTTTTTCTCTCCTATTCTCTCCCTTTTCTCTCTCCTTTCTGCTCCAACCGGCTGGTAGCGAGCACGTCAAATTTGGAGGTCTCCTGTTCCGAATGAAAAAATAGCGAGCCATATAACGGCCCTGCTGCAGCAGCACGCGACACTAAAAACACGATAGGAGCGGGCTTACAGTTCCCGGTGTGCTCAGTCTTAGACTGCTAGCAGCGAGGAGCGCTAAACGGGCCGCTACGGAGATATAACGGTTCCGCTATCGATTTCGCTCCCGCAGCGGTGCAAATAGTGTGCCCTCTATTATCACGATATGCACAGTAGACCTCCACAGATAGTGTGTATTATTCTTCCCGCTATGACACTTCGCCAGACGTGGTCGTTGGCTCCCGCGTGAGGGGGAAGACGCCGAGGAGGAGCGGAAAAGGCCGCGTTGGACGTCGTCGACGATGCGGGAGGCGGTCGGTGGGATGCGGGAGGTCGCGTGGACGCTGGAGTGCACAAGCGTAGATCGGAGAAGGGGCGGCGGGGAAAAGATCGGGAGGGCGTGCTGGCGCTCCTCCAGGCGCGGTGAACGGAAGCGCGGGGCTCTCGGCGGGGAGACGGGGAGGGCGCGGGGCTCCCGGCGGCGGGACTAGGAGGGTGCGGGACTCTCGGCGGCGAGACTGGGGAGGTGCAGGGCTCTCGACAGGGAGGCGCGGGGCTCTCGGCGGCGAGATGGGGAGAGCACGAGGCTCCCGGCGAGGAGGGCGGCGAGACGAGAGCTTGAGAATTGGCTGAGAGAAGAGGAATCGGTACATCCTACATCTGCCGTGAATGTTCTAGAACTTGGAGTGGAAATAACGGAGGGAATTAAGAGAGAGAAAAAGAAAAGGAGAAAAATATAGAAAATGAGGGAAAATAAATAAAAGGGAAAAATAAATAAACAGATGAAAAAAGAGCAAAATAATAGAAATAAAGATGAAATATAGGAAAGTAGAAAATAAAAGTTAGTTATATGATATAATATAAAATAGATGGTTATTGATATAGAGGTGTAATATAGAGGTCTATGAGTATGGGGAACAAAACTGTAAAGTATGGAATTCTTTAGAAATGGGGATTAATATTCTTTTAAACGTCTTCTTTAGAGATCCATGAGTGTGGCCAGTGTTAACTGCCCGCTCGGCGCCGCGTCGATCGGCAGTCGGCAAGGCCTAGTCGTCACGGCTCACGAGGCAGGTTAACCGATGGCGATTCAGTTTCACGTCCCTCTCAGCCAGCCACGCCGGGTACTCTCCGAAACCGACAACTCGGCGACGGCGACCAGCACGCACGCCGGTGTCGAATCGACTGGTCAGTACCCTGCTTCGGGCGCTTCATCGCGATCGGCGGTCCCCGGCAGATTGTGGTCGGTCACGGGAGATACGAAAGCAAGATCGAGACGAGGGCGATGCAAGGACAGGGAGAGAGAGACCCGGGGCAACGGAACACGATCCGCGTCGCTATTCTCTTTATCTATGGCAACTGCAGGCACGGCAAGCGACGAGGCTGCAGGACGCGTCAAGTCCTCAACCAACTATTGTGTGCATGTTTAACCTTAGCCCTCAGTTGGTCAGTTACTGGTCGACTCGATCCTGTGAGACACGCACGATAGAGTAAGCGAGTGGGCAGTGCCGGGACTGGGCGGTGTCGGGCCGGCACGACAAGGCACAATAGCGCTTCGTGCCGTTTTGGCCCGCGGTCGAATAGCCCGTCGTGCCTTTACGTGCCGGACCCATCGGTAAGATGTTGAGAAAACTAAGTCCTCTTTGCGACAGTTTCTGCTGCAGCTTCTTTATAAAAATAAGTTGAGGATGTGCCAAACAGGAAGCTTCTGTAACAGTTTATTAGTTCAGCTGCTTCTCGAAATAAACTAAAAGCAGGACATAAGCAGAAGTTGTTGTCCACCAGCTTTTCAAACAATCTGCTTTTATAACAAGTTCCATCTGTGCCAAACAGGACCTCAGCCCGAGCATGGCCCGTAGCCACGATGAGTCATGGTCGTGGCGTGCCATGTCTAGCCAATGTTAGCTCTTAAAGAATGTTTTTGGTGCCAAATATTAAAAAAACAAGTTTAGACAAATTACTCAGTTTTAAGTGGGGTATATAAGTAATCATATTTTTTGAAGACTTTAGAAAAACCTCATCGAATTTGCCACATTTATGGAATCTATACAAGTTTTACTTCTCAATTTCGAATCAAAATAATAAGGACTTGGCAGAAGAATAGGCGAGGAACACCCGCATGGGCCCAGCCCGTCGCGTGTCACAGGCAGCCCACGATTGCGCCGACAGTTGGGCCCCGCTTGTCAAAGAAGCATACGCTTGGGCCGACATTTTGGTCCAACAAGTCAGTGACCCATTTCCGCAGCCAGATGCGCACCACACAGCGTTTAGTCCCACCTCCACCTTTTACAAAGCGCGCATCCAGTTTGTATCTGCTCGCGCCGGCGCTCATGTGGAGCTTCTCTGAATAATGCCTCTATGCACCCTCCTATCTGGGCCTGCTCTGCAGTGGTCCATTTTTTTGACTTTTTCTTGCCAAATTGGAGGTGTTAAGTAATTTTTTAGTGTTACATGGACAAAAGAATTTGAGACATTTACAAAAATTACTGGGATTTGTTGAAAAAATTGGAATTATTTGACTTATTTTAATACATAATAATAATTTATGACTTGCGAATTAATCATAAACATGACAATTGTGATTGATCTTATGCTATCAATTCTAGCAATAGTAATACCAAAAATTACCAAATCTAAAATAAGGAACTTAGAGATATACCCAGTGGCGGGATCAGTGTCAAAGGCACCGGTGGCGTCGTTCCCAACAGTTGACATGTTAGGTTGTTCGATGTAGTCGATCTCGCTTGGTGCAGTGAAGATCGTTGATGTGGTGCAGTCATGTTGCAGTGCAGACCGCGTCCACAAACACGTGAAGTAGTCGTAGACGAGCTTGGAGTTCACATAGTCGTACACGAGCACGAACAGGATGTCGAGCAGTCACGCGAATGTGTTCTCCAAAAATCGTATTCGCCTTCTATCCCACGGCAGGATCTCAAGAGAGTGTCGATTTCAGAGGCCTACTCACTCCGTTTCTCGTGCGCGTGTGAAACAGAGTCAGCAACACCGGGAAGCAGCACAAGAGTGAAAGCTAGTTAGAGGATGAGAGCAGAGGTTCGTCTCTTGTGTGTCTCATAGTGTGAGGGGACCCTTCTTATAAAGCCTCCAGGAGTGAGAGGGTGAATGAATGTCATTAAATTATCTTAAACGTTCATCAATTCAGCCGTTACAAATCAGCTATTAACGCGTTCGTTACTAGCCATAAGTATGTCGGTTATGAATCAACATTAACGTGTCAGTTATGACTCAACCATTAACGCGCCCGTTATGATTCAGCCATAAACGTGTCCGTTACTAGTCATAAATATGCTAAATTTATCAACATCACTAAGAGACATTTCACCAGCGCAATATTGGTCTGACACGCGTACGCGTGTGAAATAACCTTCACCATCTCTGATATCCTCACAAGATATAGACAACGGTCCACTATATTTCCTTATGAAATTAAACATCCTCCTAGTATTTCACATATGCCTTAGAACTCATTTGATTAAATTAAATAAATGGGTCCAATATCCAAATATCTAACAATGTCCACCAAATTTCAAGGCATATAGAAATACTCTCAATTCCACTGATGTTTGATATATCAACGTTTCGATGGAGACTGTTAAGTAGAACATCCATCTAGAACAGAAATTTAAACTCATCTACAACTAAACAATGGACTATGCCTTCAATTGACAGTTTTGTACGAATGAGTTTCATCAAAGTCTTTGCTGATACTAGACTGCCAAAACATTTCCTCGGTTTGGAGCGTATGAGTCATACTCCCTGACCTTTTATGAGCATCTAGAGATCACCTAGTCTCATAGACTGTGACTAGCAGTCAGGCTCATATAGGTGTATTCCTCAAAAGATGTTCTGTAGGTCAACATCTGTGCTTATACAAGCCACTCAGAATACATTAAGATATAATCAGCCTGCCATACAAAATAAGAGAGTAATGCATCTTCAACTGAGTGGGGTTTGTACATATATACTCTCAGCCAATCAATAGTTTGTTTCAACACCCTAATTCACGGGATCTTCGATCACAAAGGGTGAGTTACCACTATGATATGACTTTTATGTGGGTCTCAATCCCATCTCCCTCGATGTTGCATCTATCACATTTTGTGATAGCCCCTATGAAAGTGCATCTAGGACTCCCTTGTGGGTTTTGGATGATTTATGACAAGCAATTGGGATCCTAACCTCTTTGTTGAGATGAATGCAGGCCTATAATAGAAAAATGAGCAAAATACCAAAAAGAAGGGATGAAGAGGAGCCAAGTGGAAATGAGCTCAAGGAAAAAGAGTAGTAGATTGTTGTGTATGGAGTGTGTTAAGGAAACACACCCCAAGAGCTCAATCATAATTAAACACACACATTGCACAAAGTTACACAGGACCGGACTAGTCCGATCACAACCGGACCTTTCTGCACCAGATCGGACAAGTCCGATATCTGTCAGACTAGTCCGATATCTTTCTGACTAGAATCGGACTAGTCCTCCCCAGTGCAGACTAGTCCTCAAAACACTACACAAGTCACACAAAATCGGACAAGTCTGTTATCAACCGGACTAGTCCGATATTCTTTCTGATCCACTTCGGACAAGTCCGATATTCACACGGACTAGTCCGAAAAACCCACTGATCTAAATTGGACAAGTCCTCCAAGTGCAGACATGTCATCCAACACACTTAGGGTTTCACATGTCCGGACAAGTTCGATGTCCATCGGACTAGTCTGAATATTTCCAGTAGCGAAATCGGACAAGTCCGTTTTCAGCCGGACTAGTCCGATATTTTGGGACACTTAGGGTTTGCTACACACAGCACACCGGACTAGTCCGGTGACCACCACGGACTAGTCCAAACTTTCTGAACCCTAATAGTAACTTTTAGAAACCCCATATAAATAGAGGTGCACGGCCCAATTTCATAATCTCTCGAACCCTAGCGCCGTCACACCTCCCAAGAGCATCAAAAACGACATCTCTCCACGAAATTAAGTGCAACATCGATCAATCCCTTGAGGATTCAATCTAGATCATTGGAGAGACACTTGCAACACCACATTGAGCTCTTGGTTTGATTCTCTAACACACTCCTGCGTTTCAATTGTAACTTTTGAGTGTGTTTTCGGTGTCATTGTGTTTTGTAATCTAAGGGAGCTCTCAACGTGTGAGAACGCCCCTTGAATTCGGTTATTCACCCCTTTGTGATTAGTGGAAGAGGATTGGCCTTCATGGCGATCCAACGAGGGTAGGGTTGGAGAAGACTCGGTCCTTTTGTGGACTTCTCAACGTGGACGTAGGTTGCCTTCGTGGTAGCCGAACCACGGGATAAATCATTGTGTCTTGTTTTAGTTTTCATCATTCTAATTAATCAACTCAATCTATGGTTTCATACACATTGTTCATCTTACGTTAAATTGTTGAACATAAGACTTAATTGTGATATAATCCAGCATATAACTGTTAAACTGTTGTTTGATTCTATATTTCCGCTATACACATAAAAGAATCAAAATAATCAATCAAGTTTAATCAACTTAGTCCGTGAACACCGGACTAGTTCGCACTTTACCGGACTAGTCTGATATCTCTGGTATTGAATTGGTTGTTGAGTGTTGCAGGATCCGACAATTTTCAAAAAGTCCTATTCACCCCCCTCTAGGCCTACATTCAATTGCTATCAGAGCAGGTTCTTCAAGAAAGAGTCTAATCACTCGAAGAGATCATGTCGGACATGAAGGACGTCCACAAAATCAACAACCAAGAGGGGGTTAACAACGACAAGACCCAAAAAGTGGAGAAGTACCTCGAAGCCATTCAAGACTTCGAGGACGATGATGAGGAGACGTTGGAGCTAAAGGCACTCCTCAGAAAGAAGGCACTTTCCAAAGGGAAAGCGAAAGTTGAAGAGAAGAAGAAGGGGAGTAGTCACACCGACTACTCCCGTTATCCTTTTAACTATGATCGTATAAATTCCAATAACAACCATTACTTATCTATCCCACTTGGAAAAGCCCCACACTTCGATGGAAGTGATTACTCAATGTGGAGGCAGAATATGAAGATGCATTTGATTTCCCTAAATCCAAGTCTATGGCATGTTGTATGCACAGGGATAGATATTCTGGATGACGACGAAGAGCTCACCCCAAGCCAAGAGCAGGCCATTCATAGAAACGCTCAAGCCACAGCTGTAATCACCTCCTCACTCAGTCGGGACGAGTTCACCAAGGTGGATGGACTCGAAATTGCTAAGGATATATGGGATACTCTGCAAACTGCACATGAAGGTGACCGACATGTGCGTGAAGCAAAGATTGAGATGATTGAAGGCGAACTAGGAAGATTCACAATTGAGGAAGACGAGTCACCCCAAGATATGTACAATTGATTGAAGACACTCGTTAACAAAGTTCGATCATATGGGAGCAAGAAGTGGAATGACCACGAGGTTGTAAAGATCATCCTTAGAGCTTTTATGCCTCGCAATGTCACGCTATGTTCCTTGATTAGAGAAAGCCCCAAATACAAAAAGATGACTCCGGATGAATTGCTTGGAAAAATTATCAACTTTGAGATGATGGAAAAGCAAGCAAAGCACGTCAAGGAAATTGCCGACCTCACCTCGGCTAAGAAGAAAGGGGTTGCTTTAAAGTCCACCCTCAAGCCTCTATCCAAAGAAGCAAGAGAAGCACAACTAGAGGAAGACAGTGACGAAGAGAGCAGTGAGCTAGATGAAGAGGACATGATATTATTCATGAAAAAGTTCAAGAGAATAATGAAGAAAAGACAAGGGACAAAATCAAGTGAAGGCAAGTACAAGGAAAGAACAAATCCAAAATTGAGACGGGCGTGCTATAATTATGGTGAGTATCGCCATTTATAGTTGATTGCCCATATGAGGAGAACAAGAAGAAGACCAAAGAATCCAAGCCTCAACCTAAGAAATTCTTCAAGAAGAAGAAACAAGCCGAACAAGCGCACATTGGGAAGGAGTAGGACTCAAACGATGAGTCCTCATCATCGAATGAAGAAGAGATGGCTAGCATAGCCATCGAGAGCACGTCCATGAAATCTACACTCTTCCCTACACTCGGTGCAAGGAAGGGAAATGGCACTTGCCTTATGGCAAGGGAAGGTAAACGCAAGGTAATCATCAAAACCCCTTCCGTGCATTCCTACTCTAGTGATGATGAAATAGATAGTGATGATGAGGATATGCTAAATGGACTAGATAGGAAAACTGCAATAAAAATGAAATTTTTACTTGATCAACTTGTTGAGAAGGAGAGGTTAATTCATCGTCAAGAGGACATGATTATCTACCAAAAGGAGGAGTATGTCGAACTTGACAAACTTCTAGAGCTTGAAAAGGAGAAAAACAATTCACCAGAGCTTGAGTTAGCTTCAAGCAAGAAAGCTTGCTTGGAGTTAACTGACTCAAATGTTGCAATCAAGGACCAACTTGCTGACCTGATCAAGGTTAACAAGATCCTTGAAGTGCAAGTTGAGTCACTCAAGCTGAGTGAACCTTCCTCCTCTTCAAATTCACCTTCTCAACCCACTAAAACTGAGTTTGCTTATATGTGCACATGTAGTAAAACTAACACCAGGTTGAAAGGGAAGTCAACCTCCACAAAGGATGAAAATCCTACCCAATGTGGCATATTTGACAAGGAGAAGATCAACTATGCACGTAGTGCATACTTGGTCCAAAGCAGTAGTGGACCTAGCATTTAATTTCAGGGTATGCCGCATAAATAATATATAATTTAATAAAAGTATTTATTATTTTAATAAATAATAATAATTTTATTAAATAATTCAATATATGTGTAGTAAATAACTTGGTAAATTCTAATTTCAATAAACTACAATATAAAAAGTCAAATATAATACTGATTTGAAAATATAGTTATAAGAGGAACTTACAATAATACTTGTTGAACTTTTTAGCCGTCATTTTTAAATGTCATATTTTTTTTTGTTTACTATCTTCATCCATTTGAAGAAAATATTCTGATCAACAAATTATAAATGTGACTGGAACACCGCGGAGGATGGAATACTTGTTTCCATTATCTAAAAAAATGCAATTGAGCAATAATCTGAAAGATTTTCACCCAATTTAATATGTATTTTGTAATGTCGCTCGTTTCCCTATTTATGACACTATGAGAGGCATAAACAAATTGCTGATAACACATATTCCCGAGTTCATTTAATTATAGCAATAGCTTCTCGAGTTCGATTACGTAACCAGTGTCTCCACGAGTGCTGGCCACTGCCAAGGTGCGAATGGCAAACTGCAATCGTGAAACGTAAAGAAAATGTTGACGCGACCCCTATGCTATTTAACTCTGCTGCTGACCCCACGGCCTGAAGCTGAAGCTGCATCCGGTTTCGGTCCCTGATGCCGGCAGCTGCAGAGCTGTCGCCTCGGTCCGTCCGTTGCGGTGTCCCAGGCCTAGCCCGTTTGCTAGTTCGGTGCCTCTGTAGTCTTTTTTTGATTGTTTCTTTATTATCATCGTTAATACTCCTGCTGTATGGCTGGACCACAGAGTATGCCGTGGCCCACCGGGCATACCCTGTGGGTCTGCCCCTGGTCCAAAGACCTCCAAATGTCAAATATGGCATTGGTTACCCTTATGATGAAAAGCAGCATGCTGGAAGTCATAAGAATAACAAGAGAAGGATTTCTTTTGTGAAGGGAAGACCCTCTCAAACTGGTAAGTTGAAGGATAAAAACTTGAACTCACACGAATAACGGACTAGTCCGGTTGGTTTCCGGACAAGTCCGGTCATCCGGACAAGTCCAACCCCCCAGACTAGTCCGATTCATAAACAACAGCAGCTATTATTCAAAACTTTTGATGCCTCCTATGTGTTAATGAGAAATAATCTTGGCAATGTTTGTGCTTATTATGTTGGGCCACGCCATGGGAACACAAAATCCCATGTGTGGGTGCCCAAATGTATTGTAACTAACCTCTAAGGACCCAAGCAAGCTTGGGTACCTAAAACCAAAGCATAATTTGTTTTTGCAGGCCTATTCCTCCGGTGGATCCAAATGGTTGCTAGACAGTGGATGCACCAACCATATGACCGGAGAAAGGAGGATGTTCGTGGAATATGAAGAGAATGAGGATCCAAACGAGGGCATCTACTTCGGAGATAATAGTCAAGGAAGGGTGCTCGGTACCGGTAAAATTGCAATATCCTCTGAACACACACTTTCTCATGTTTTACATGTTGAATCTTTAGATTATAACCTGCCGTCCATATCTCAACTATGTGACAAATGTTATAATTGCTTGTTCACTAACGAGGGTGTGACCGTCTCTAGGAGGAGTGATGGTTCCATTGCATTCAAGGGTATGTTGAAGGGAAAGCTTTACCTTGTTGACTTCAACAAGGATAAAGCCGAACTCGACACATGCTTGATTGCAAAAACCAACATGGGTTGGTTGTGGCATAGACGGCTAGCGCATGTTGGTATGAGGAATCTTCAAAAACTCCTCAAGGGCGATCACATCCGCAGTTTGAAGGATGTTGTTTTTGAGAAAGACAGGCCTTGTAGCGCGTGCCAAGCCGGGAAGCAAGTTGGACAACATCATCCCGCAAAGAACGTCATGACTACAACAAGACCGCTCGAACTACTTCACATGGACTTGTTTGGTCCAATTGCTTACATAAGCGTCGGCGGTAACAAATACGGTTTAGTTATCATTGATGATTTTTCTCGCTTCACTTGGGTTTTCTTTTTGCATGGTAAGTCAGAAACACAAGGAACACTCAAGAAGTTCTTCAAGCGAGCTCAAAACGAATTTTCATTGACAATCAAGAGTATTCGAAGCGACAATGGCACGAAGTTCAAGAACACACAAGTGGAGGAGTACCTTGATGAAGAGGGCATCAAGCACGAATTTTCAGCGCCATACTCGCCACAACAAAACGGAGTTGCCGAAAGAAAGAACCGAACACTCATAGAGATGACAAGAACAATGCTCGATGAGTACAAGACTTCGGATCGATTTTGGGCAGAAGTGATTAACACCGCTTGCCACGCCGCATATCGACTTTATCTTCATCGACTACTCAAGAAGACTCCCTATGAGCTACTTACCGGTAACAAACCAAACATTTCATATTTTCGAGTTTTTGGTTCTCCATGTTATATCCTGAACAAGAAGCCTAGGACTTCAAAGTTCGCTTCGAAGTCCGATGAAGGTTTCTTGCTTGGTTATGATTCGAACACTTACACTTATCGTGCTTTGAACAAGGCCTCCGGACTTGTTGAAGTAGCATGTGATGTAGTGTTCGATGAGACTAATGGCTCCCAAAAGGAGCAAGTTGATCCATGTGAATTAGGTAAAGAAGAAGCTCCTTGTCAAGCATTGAAAAGAATGGCTCTAGGCGAAGTTCGACCACAAGAGCCACCTTCACACGTACATGAGGAAAATGAACCACAAGAGGAGACCATCAATCAAGGGGGAGATTCAACACAAGATCAACCACAAGAGTACGAAGATGATCAACAAGTCAATGAAGGCAACCACTTAGGGGGAGAAGCAGACAATCATGAAGACACAACTCCTCAAGTGCCACACCCAAGAGTACACCAATGCGTCCAAAGGGATCACCCAATCGACAACATCATCGGTGACATCCATAAGGGAGTAACCACTAGATCTCGCATAGCTAACTTTTGTGAGCATTATTCGTTTGTATCCTTTTTGGAACCACACATGATTGAGGATGTATTGAAGGATCCGGACTGGGTGGTGGCAATGCAAGAAGAATTGAACAACTTCAAGCGGAACGAGATGTGGGAACTTGTGGCAAGACCCAATGCAAACATCGTCGGCACCAAGTGGGTCTTCCGCAACAAACAAGACGAACACGGGGTGGTGACAAGGAACAAGGCACGACTTGTGGCCAAAGGGTACTCACAAGTCAAAGGTTTGGATTTTGATGGGACTTTTGCTCCAGTAGCTAGGCTTGAATCTATTAGAATATTACTTGCATATGCTACTCACCACGATTTCAAGCTGTATCAAATGGATGTGAAAAGCGCCTTCCTCAACGGACCGATCAAGGAAGAGGTGTACGTGGAGCAACCACCCGGGTTTGAAGACGAAGAGTTCCCCGACCACGTATTCAAATTGCGTAAGGCTCTCTACGGTCTCAAACAAGATCCTAGAGCTTGGTATGAGTGTCTTAGAGATTTCTTAATTGAGAATGGTTTTCAAATTGGCAAAGTAGATTATACATTATTTACAAAGAATTTAGACAATGATCTCTTTATTTGTCAAATTTATGTTGATGATATAATCTTTGGGTCAACTAATCAATCTTTTTGTGAGGAATTTAGCAAAATCATGACAGATAGGTTTGAAATGTCAATGATGGGAGAATTAAAATACTTCTTGGGATTCCAAGTGCGGCAACAAAAGGAAGGAACGTTCATAAGCCAAACCAAGTACACGCAGGACATACTTAAGAAGTTTCGCATGGACAAGGCAAAACCCATAAAGACCCCCATGGCAACAAATGGCCACTTGGATATCAATGAAGATGGAACTAACGTCGACCAAAAGGTATATCGCTCCATGATTGGATCTCTACTCTGTTTATGTGCATCTAGGCCAGATATTATGTTGAGTGTATGTTTGTGTGCAAGATTTCAAGCCAACCCTAAGGAATGTCACTTGACAGCCGTAAAAAGGATCTTGAGATATTTAGTTCATACACCCAACCTTGGTCTTTGGTACCCAAAAGGCTCAAAATTCAATCTCATTGGTTACTTCGATGCAGATTATATCAGGTGCAAAGTAGATAGAAAAAACACCTCCGGCACATGCCAATTCCTAGGGAGATCTTTAGTTTCTTGGTCCTCCAAGAAACAAAATTCCATTGCCCTATCCACCGTCGAAGCGGAGTATGTTGCAGCCGGGAGTTGTTGTGCACAACTCCTTTGGATGCGGCAAACTCTAAGGGATTACGGTTACAATATGAACCGTATTCCTCTCCTTTGTGACAATGAGAGTGCCATTAAAATTGCCCACAATCCAGTTGAGCACTCTAGAACTAAACACATAGACATAAGACATCATTTTTGAGAGACCATTCCATGAAAGGAGATATAACCATCTCACATGTCAACACCCAAAAGCAATTGGCCGACATATTCACCAAGCCACTTGATGAAAAGCGTTTTTGCAAACTCCGAAATGAACTAAATATCCTTGATGCTCGGAGTGTGGCTTGAAAAGTTGCATACTTGTATGAATTCTTCAAAAATGTTGATTGAATTGTGAAAATCATCTCTCTCAATTTTTCTCGAAAAACTATGTCAATTACTATACTTGATGAATGATGATCATTGTTTGATTGTTGTATGCTTACTAGTTAAATTCATCAAGATTAAATTGATTTTTTTGCCCCTCTATTCTCTATTTATGAACCTTCAAATATATATGAATGGGCTATGCAAATTTCTCCTGGTGACCACGGACTAGTCCATGGTTACCCGGACTAGTCCGCCCATGCAGACTAGTCCGCTGAGTGCCGGTTAGGCCGGACTAGTCCGATAGACCACGAACTAGTCCGATATAGATCTCTGGATGAGTTCGGACTAGTCCGGTTATCTCCGGACTTGTCCGATTTTTTGTGTCCATAACCCTAGCCGCCACCAAACCCTAATTCTTCTCATCCCCACTCTTGCTCACGCACTCTCTATCTTGCGCTCGAGCTCCCAAGGCGATTCCTTGCTCCCTCCATCAAAAAGGTCCGCATTTTGGCGGAAATCAAGCTTGACCTCGTGCGGATTGAAGCTAGCGGACTTGTCCGGGCTCCAACTCCCTAATCTTCAAGCTTCAATCGATTTCTTCGGTAATTTTCTCCCAAACCCTAGAAATCTTGTTTTTCTCCATTGTTGATTGAATAGCCTAGCATATTTCACTAGATACATGCTTCGTTGATGTACTATGTGTATGCTAGACTTGTTATGCATTAGGAATCAGCCTTTGTCCAATCTGTTAGGTTTTTGAGGATGAACACCGAACTAGTCCCGTCCATGCACAAACAAGTCCGGTCCCCCGGACTAGTCCGTGCCTGTGCACCGGACAAGTCCGATGTTTCTGAACTTAAAACCTTATTCTTCAATTCCTCAATGCACTTCCTTGCTATCTTTTCATACCTATGCCTTGTATCACTCATCATCATTCTTGCAAATCTTTCTCAGATCATGTCGAGCACAAACGATGAAATCTCCGACTTTGAGGCCGAGATGGACCCCGAGGTGGCACCTCGGACCTCGACGGGTCTTGGCAAGAAGTGCCAAGAAAGACCCTCCGAGCCTGCTCCCTCCCCTCCTCAGGTTCGAAGGAAGGTGCTAGCAAAGAAGCCAGTTTCCAAGGCAACCGCATCATCAAGTGGCCCTCGCCAAGCAAAGGGCAAGGGCAAAGGGATAGCAACGGGTCCAATTGGCCCTTTGAAGTTGCATGCTCCCAGGGAAGGGGTCCGGGACCCCACTGAAGAGAAATTCAATGGAAAGGGCAGTGACTCGGCGGCAAAATTCAGAAGCATCGACAGGTATGGACGGCCGAAGCAAGCTGCAGATGGAAGGTTCTGGTGCAACTTCCATGCTGACTTCTACAGATTGGTATACTTGCCAATGAAGACACCGGTGGTGCGCAGTCAGTGGATTGACTGGGCACACCTTGAGCGGAAGAGATGCTCTACATTTGATGAAGTCATTGCGACAGCTGAAAGACATAGCTTGAAGGACCTCTTTTCCTTCAAGTACAACTGGAATGATGAAGTGGTGGCTCAATTCTATGCCACCTGCCACTTTGCAAGCGATGAGGAAGAAAGAGTGACTTGGATGACTCATGGATCGAAGTACACTATCACATATGAGGAGTTTGCTAGGATGCTGCATCTTGACACTTCCAGCAATGATAATGTGGTCATCCACAATGTTGGTGTCATCGACAAGGAGAGGATGAAGTTTCTCTATGAGCCCAACTCAAAGTTCATCCCTCCCTCCACGAAGAACATGAAGCCATTCTTTGTGGTGCTAAACAGGGTCTTGAGGAAGACCATTGCCCCTAAGGATGGGGATGCAGGGAGTGTAAAAGGATACCTCCGGACCTTGATGAAGGTCATAAGCAAAGGGCGTAAGTTTGATGTGTTTGACTACATATGGAATGATATGGTCAACATCTCCAGCACCCCCAACAGGTCATGTGGCTATGCTCCCTATCTCCAGCCCCCATTGGATCTCCAGTGATTTCTGAGGAATCCGACCCAGACTTCACTGAGCTCGGGTCCCTGAACCCCTCCGAGCTTGCCTACTTTGGCATTGGGGGCTCGAGTGGCTCCGCCTCTCCTCCTTCTCCTCCTTGTCAAGCTGAAGATGAAGAAGACAAAGATGACGACGAGAGGACCGACAGCGAAGAGTGAAGAACTTAGGACCCTCCTCTCCTTCTTTTTGGTGTCTTAATGCCAAAGGGGGATACATTAAGGGGGAGTCTTATCTTTAGGTGCGGTAGGATGCGAGGAGAGAGAGCTCCTTTTATCTATCTTTGTGATTGTAATGATTTAACATCATTTCTAAGTTAACTTTGGTTTTGTGATGCAATGCTTACTTAATTTGAGAAGTATTTGTTAAAATCTGTAATTTTGCTCCTGGAATGATATATGTGCTTGGTTTTGGTTGATTAATGTAAGTTATGTCACTCTCAGTGTCTTAATGTACTTAGTTATGCATCCCACCATAAAGAATGCACATATGGATAATTCTTTCACTGCTTGATGTATTTTTGATTCATATGTGCATACTTTATGAAAATCTCAATTTTTGTAATATTTTGTGAAATCTCAATTGGTTGTCATCAATCACCAAAAAGGGGGAGATTGAAAGTGCATCTAGGGCTCCCTTGTGGGTTTTGGATGATTTATGACAAGCAATTGGGATCCTAACCTCTTTGTTGAGATGAATGCAGGCCTATAATAGAAAAATGAGCAAAATATCAAAAAGAAGGGATGAAGAGGAGCAAAGTTGAAATGAGCTCAAGGAAAAAGAGTAGTAGATTATTGTGTATGGAGTGTGTTAAGGAAACACACCCCAAGAGCTCAATCATAATTAAACACACACATTGCACAAAGTTACACAGGACCGGACTAGTCCGATAACCTTTCTGCACCAGATCAGACAAGTCTGATATCTGTCAGACTAGTCCGATATCTTTCTGACTAGAATCGGACTAGTCCTCCCCAGTGCGGACTAGTCCTCAAAACACTACACAAGTCACACAAAATCGGACAAGTCCATTATCAACCGAACTAGTCCGATATTCTTTCCGATCCACTTCAGACAAGTCCGATATTCACACGGACTAGTCCGAGAAACCCACTGATCTAAATTGGACAAGTCCTCCAAGTGCGCACTTGTCATCCAACACACTTAGGGTTTCACATGTCCGGACAAGTCCGATGTCCATCAGACTAGTCCGAAGATTTCTAGTAGCAAAATCGGACAAGTCCGTTTTCAGCCGGACTAGTCCGATATTTCGAGACACTTAGGGTTTGCTACACAAAGCACACCGGACTAGTCCGGTGACCACCACAGACTAGTACGAACTTTCTGAACCCTAATGGTAACTTTTAGAAACCCCATATAAATAGAGGTGCACGGCCCAATTTCATAATCTCTCGAACCCTAGCGCCGTCACACCTCCCAAGAGCCTCAAAAACGACATCTCTTCACGAAATTAAGTGCAACATCGATCAATCCCTTGAGGATTCAATCTAGATCATTGGAGAGACACTTGCAACACCACATTGAGCTCTTGGTTTGATTCTCTAACACACTCCTGTGTTTCAATTGTAACTTTTGAGTGTGTTTTTGGTGGCATTGTGTTTTGTAATCTAAGGGAGCTCTCAACGTGTGAGAACGCCCCTTGAATTCGGTTATTCACCCCTTTGTAATTAGTGGAAGAGGATTGGCCTTCGTGGCGATCCAACGAGGGTAGGGTTGGAGAAGATCCAGTCCTTTTGTGGACTCCTCAACGTGGATGTAGGTTGCCTTCGTGGTAGCCGAACCACGGGATAAATCGTTGTGTCTTGTTTTAGTGTTCATCATTCTAATTAATCAACTCAATCTAGGGTTTCATACACATTGTTCATCTTACGTTAAATTGTTGAACATAAGACTTAATTGTGATATAATCCAGCATATAACTGTTAAACTGTTGCTTGATTCTATATTTCCACTGTACACATAAAACAATCAAACCAATCAATCAAGTTTAATCAACTTAGTCCGTGAACACCGGACTAGTCCGCACTTTACCGGACTAGTCCAATATCTCTGGTATTGAACTGGTTGTTGAGTGTTGCAGGTGTAAAACCCCACTTTTGTGGCATGTGAATTCAGTTATGAGTTTTGTGATCAACTATATTAGAGATCCAATATAATGGTACACATGAACTTCATACCATCCAAACCCTTCTTGCACTCATGGTTAAATTTTATTAACATGAGTATTGGACTTCACCACTAATTCTAGAATGATTCTATTCACCCCTTTTCAAACATTAGAATTATTTGGATGAAGTCTATTAAGGCAATTCAAAGTGCAGTACTAAATGGGCCCTGCCAAAAACATTCAAATTAGAGGCTCTAAATTTTTCCTTTGCCTTCTAATATTCTCAATAGCTAGCCTGCAAAATTTCAGGATTTTAGGAACTCATTTGTTATTTTATTTGAGACGCTCAGCGAATTTGAATCAAGTTTAAATTCAAATTCAAAATCTGGTCAAAATATACTTGAACATAAAGATCTAAACACACCATTGCGTTCATCACAATTTTCTTGACTTAGCCCTGAAGTTTCATGATTTTTGGAGTTCATTTACTATTTTTAAGTGAATTACTAAAATAGCAGTAGCTGCGGGGCTGACTCGGGGGCCCACCAGTCAGCAGCCCACATGCAGCTGCATTTCGACGCGCGCTGCGCGCGCCACCGCGACGACGTGCATGCCCAGCACGACAGCAGCACTCCACCGCCGGTTGAGCTCTATAAATGGCGCCCTGGCTCTCCCTTATCACTTCCCAGTCGCCCTTATCGCCTCCCCTCTCGCTGAGCCGACGGATTGCACCATTTTTGTTCCGCGCGCGAGCTTCCGACCGCCGGTGCCGCGCGCCCGTTGCTGGCCAACCAGAGGCCTCTCGCGCCAAGCCTCCAACAGCTAGGTTGTTCCTCTCTTCCTCCTCTGTCCTCTAGATCGATCCTTTCGTTGCATAGTTGACGATTTGGCCGATAATTTGGGGCTACACCGAAGGTCGCCGTCGTGTTCACCGTGCGCCGTCCCTGCTCTGCGTTGCCAGGCCGTTGCACACAGTTTCGTGCTTCGACTCCCATAGCAAACTGGTGTGCCGGGACACGCTCTACACAATGGTGAAAGTCGTTCCTTTATTACGTAAGTATCGAGCAAGTTAGCTAGGTTTTACTCTTGGTCGAAGCTTATAAATGCGCTCGGTTTTTCATGCAATTCGAGTCACACACTTAATCACTCTCCACAATTGCTAGCAAATAGTTTCTACACTTCTTTGCGCACCCTCTCGAACTGGAATCACCGAAAATGATCGATCGTAGCTCAAGAATCGCGAGTTCTCCCCTCCGCCGTTAAGAAGTGCCTCTGTCGCCGTCGACGACTACTTTGCCGACCGTTACACGACGATATCACCTGCCCATCACGTTCCTCATGGTTCCAGGAGAGTTCCCCAGCCTTTTTAGTAGGGTTTTAGCCACAAAGCGGCAGTTCCGACATAGCCGGAGCCCTAGCGGCCGCCACCGCTGATGCGTCGTTGTTTCCGACCGTCGACAGACCTCCCCAACCCAACCATCGTGCTCAGCGCGTGATTTTACGGTTGGGTGCCCAAGTGTAGGAGTTGCGGTGGCCGAGAACTTAGATTCGGCGAGGCTCGCCGGAGAGCGCCGCCGCGGGAGCCCCGCGCGCCGCCCGCGTCGGGAGGTGGAAGACAACGCGGTGGGTCCCGCGTGTCAGCGTCTGTCAACCCCGTCGGATCGGTTATGGCCACGGGATCTGTTGTGGCTACAAGGTGTATATCTGTGGTCCCCGTGTGGTTTAAATGCCATTGGTCCATTTTAAATCGGTGGAGCCCACGGTTTAATTCAAATTAGAAATTAATTCCAGATTTGGCTCCAACTTAGAAAATCCATAACTTCCTGTATGATGCTCAAAAAATCTTCAAACAAATTTTGTTTGAAAGCTATTGAGCTCTAGTTTCTGTCAGTATCAATTAGATTCTGTGAAACTCAGAGTTAAAATCTGTAGAAAATAATCTTTCCAAATGCAAATACAATTTTTCCAGACAAGGTAGCCATTGGAAAATCCCCAAAATTCACATAAAATATAGTGCCCTAGTCTTGGCTGCCAGAAAAAGTTTGGGAGCCATTGCACGTGTTTAAACCTCTGTATAGTTCAATTACTTTTTTCATTTATTGAATTTTCACATGTGTTCAGTTGTTTACTATGTCTCAAATTTGGACTGGACCTTCCTTTTGTCATGTACTAGTTCCTGTAAAAATCTTGGATTTAGTTTACCTAATATCATAGTCCTAATCCAGTTACAAACTGACTATTTATTTAAAATCCAAAAATTTAAATGTAAATAATTTCAGAAATTATTGCTAACTTAGAAATTCATTAACTCCTTCACCAAAGCTTAGAAAATTATGAAACAAATTTTGCTAGAATCAGGACAACTTCCTCTATCATGATTAACAACTGGCAGCTATGTTCAAGCTACAATTTCTTCTTTAAAATTTTTGGAAGTTTAATACTTGCCATAATTTTAGAGACAACACTATACTTTGATCATCTCGTGTTCTTTGCAAGAGCCTTGATCATATTCCCTAGTATCTACCATCGAAGTTCCAAAGCCAATTAAGGTCCCTATCATAAAATGATCACCATGGATTAAATTTTGGTCTTGGTAATAATTATTTTTCAAAGTCATTTATATACATATTATATGCATATCGTATAGTGACCGAAGTCGAGGAGGAGCCAGAAGCCTTGGAAGAGCATCTTCCAAATTTTAACTCTGACTCTGACCTGCAACAAGGCAAGCCCCAATTTGCATTTATGTCGTTTATAAAAATTTTGCTTTATCATTATAATGAATAGTATATGAATTGTGCATTAAGTTTAGGATGATTGATACTCCATTTGTATGACCAAAAATCCCAGGGATTGGTTGGAACGAGTTACAGTTTGACCTGTAGTAACTGCCTTGCTAATGCATAGGAAATTCGGTAGAAGTCGAGTAGTTGGAATCTACTCGCGAGAGATGTAGGTTATATCTCACAGGATTGGTTAGATACAAAATGGCAGAATATAATGAAATGGAGACCGGGCAGGGAATGGATAGGAAGCGGCGAGAATTGAGTCTCGGTCGTATAGCCCTGTCTGTGTCGATTAAGGCCCGTTTCGTGTGCGACCCCTTCGGACAAGCTTGAATTGTACCGGCAATATAATGGACATATGGAATCCAATAAACTGATGTAACTTGATAATTGGGGTGTCGAGGCCCACTAACTCACCATCGATAGGGGTAGGCTGAGGACAGTAAGGTGTAAATCGGTCGGCGGACACATGAGGTGTTCCGTGCGGAGACCTTCTGTTTGCGGAGGTGAGATGGGTTCGGCGTTCGAGTTTCTTGTGAAAGGTGGCCATATACGCCTAGTACTGAAGTGTTATGTAGGTACAGGTGTGCTCGCTGATACTTCCGAACGATGTATGTGTCGTGTTGTCCGGGTGTGTCCTGATTGCAATCACTGTCCCTCGCAGTAATAGAGTACCACTTGTTCACTGAGTCGTGACGTAGTAAATACTAAAGAAGCCAGAAAATCATATTGTATTGAATTATAATTACTTTTCCACCTTGTATGATTTAGAGATAGTATAATTAAAAGTTTACAATTTCCCCATACTTTAGCTGTAATAGCATTATGTGCTCTGAGCATGTCATATCATCAGTAAAGCGTTTCTTGTTTGATTGTGCAACCCATGATGTGCCGTGCATGTAGAATGTCATTTGCTACTTAAAACATGATTATTAGGATCCACTTGTAGGCGAGTCATTTATGCCATTCCTTACCTATGCTTAGTATTCACCCTGCATATGTCTAGTGAGACGGGTTAGTCTTGCTGAGCCTTATGCTCACGTTTGCAGTTAACGAGTTTTTGCAAGTTATACAATTGATGAAAGGTTTGATGAGGAGGCTACACCCCCTCTAGGGTGTACAGTCGAGTGGGAACCCTACATGCCGCCCTAATTGAGTGTTGCTAGTGCAAAGTATCCAAGGCATGGATAACTTTGCTTTTGCATAGCTAGTGCTGAGAGCATAGCTATGATATATATATATATATATATATATATATATATATATATATATATATATTTTTCTTTATTTCCGCTAGTATTGTAAAAAAACTTCCGCTGTATGATAAATAAAAGACTTCGTCTTGTACTTATTCAGGTTCTAATCTTGTATAACTGTTGGGTTTCGCATCGCACGACACCACCCAATGAGATCCTCGGATGTCGGGATTCCGGTCCCCACAGACATGGTATCAGAGCATCATTGGGAACAGTGTACTTGAAAAGAACATATTTTCAAAAATTAGGACTTGAGTGAGGGATTAGCTATATGCCTTTATAAGGAGTATTATTAGTATAAGGTATAAAGGTGGTAAACTAACTATGTATTATTATATTCTGTAACGACGCCCCGACGTCAGGTAAGAGGTAAGGTACGCCACCGAGAGCGGATCAATCTCGGTAAGCTCAGCATACGAGGAGTGGTATGTGAAATTTCTGTGGCTTGGCACGGGAAGTTAATAGGAGTCTCTGAAGCTTTCAATGTTTCTGAGAACCTATGACACGCGGTACCCCAGCGTGCTTCAAAGTTAGTGGGAGCCCCCATCGGGTGGTGTATAACCCGATAGTATGCCTCTCTAGAACTATTCATGCTCTATGGGAGCATGCGAAACACGTATGCACGAGCGTGTATAAGCCGGCTCGTACGGGAGTCTTTGCTGTACAGACGTATTTACAGCCATGTACCTCGAGACATGGCCTCGCTCGAGGACGACTCACACCAGAGTCGTATGCATTTATTTTCATATGTATTATTGTGACTGCCTGTCGTGTTTCCCCGTGCCGCCCTTGAGGTGTGAATATGTGAAAGGGGATTGTTTGTCTTTTGCAGCATTAACTACGGTAGAAGACCGTGTAGAAACCGTTTGCGAGAGAACGATATAGGAACCACCTATAGACGCAACCGGATATACCGGATAGCATTTTCTTTCGTGAGGCACGTAGTACCGTCAGTATCAAATATGATACTAGACCATCCCCACCGACAGAATGGCTGCATTGTGTTTTGGAATGTCCGACTATCAGGTGCTGGTAGGTATGGACTCCGCAAAAAGGGTTCCGACTTGATAGAATAAATAGAATCAAGATTCTTGTTTTCTGGCAGAAGTTGGCTCGAATTCGCCGGATTGTAATCGTGGTTATTTAATAGATAGTATAGGAGTATCATCAATGGATGGAAATCTCGTGAAGATCTCTACAACTTTTCTGTTGACCATAAAGACAGGAAAGCTTGATAATCTGTTGAAATCTGGGGTGTATTGTAACTGCTCCAGATAACCTTACCATTGTACCAGTCTCTGTATTTTGCCATAACTTGCTGTAGAAAAATCCACTGCCTTATTGTGATACATGTTTGGAAAGGGTAGGAGGAGCTTTACAAGTTTGTTATGGGAGGTTTTTCCTGATTTGGGTTGGAGTTAAACCAAATTGGGAAGTCAACACAGTGAACTGCAGGACTGCTGGTGCAAACCAGTCAGTTCAATTGTTAAGTTCGGATAGTTATAGCTCTTAATCCAGAATAGTGACATGGTCCCATATATACATTTATGGAAAGCTTAGGAAGTCCTCTATCAACTTTATTTGTCACTCCTGACCTGAATCTGGGTGTAGCTATGCCTACTTCCATTTGTTGCAAACTTGGTTCTTGCAGTCCAGAACTTGGAACAGTTTGCACAGGGTTGTGAATTTGTGCGCGATACCTGTATAACAAAGTTTTGGGGTGGAAATATTTTATTTATGGATTGTAAACGCGATGTTATACAATGTTTATTTTGTCATTACCTCAATATCTTATCATGATAAACCTGTATAGAATGTGGAGGTAAGCCCATATACAGGGGAGGTTCTGTCAAAATTTCCAGAACACTTGAGTCAACTTAAAACCTGTATAGATTCTTCGTATTAGTTCACCTGGAGCTGTATGAGTACAATATGGAAAGGTTTTGAAGTGTATTACAACTTTTATGTTCATCTTAACTATTAACTCTGGCATTTCCTGTATGAAACTTTTGGGTTGATACAGGAAGGTCAGCTGATTCAGAACTGTGATCACTTCCAGTTTGCAGATTTTCTTGAATCAATTGATATTGGATATTTCCTTTTGTCCAACATTATCATTTATTGAGTTGAATACTTATTCGGAGTATTTACATCCGGGTATGTTTGTCTACAGATGGCAGCACCAAGAATTCAGTTGCCTAATGGATGGGTGTTCTCCACGTGCACCGGGCAAGCCGGTTTCCCGGACGTGTTTGTTAGGTTGCTTCGCCAGTTTGGCTATCTGGTGTTGCCTAGCTATTGGGGCAAGAAGTTCCAGGAGAGCGGTATGTGGAGTTGCACCATCTACGTCGATGTGCCTGCTGGTCCACCGCACCTCGGATGGGCTCCATACTCCATCAAGATCAAAGGGTTGATATTAGAGGAAACATGGAGCTACGCCGCAAGTGTTGCCATAGGGAGGTTTTGCAAACTCCATTACCATAATCTGGTGGGTACTCCATATGAGTTCTTTCCAGTTAACGGCAGGGCTTCTGAAGCCTGGGCAACCCGCTTGCTTGCGGAGGTGGACGAGCATGGTGAAACATCCGCAACAGCCTTAGCGGTGTATGCAGCCGCATCACATCGCGAGAAGGGTAATCAAAGGGCATGCATAAAAGAATTGACGAACAATCTGAAGCAAGCCATGATTCGAGCGAATCACATTGAGTGGGCAAATGACGGACTTAGGGATACGATGGCTCCTCTCAACCATCGTTTGAACCTTAGGGAGAATCAATGGCATGACGCTGTTATGGATTTAGCCGCGTCTCGCCAAGAGACTCTAGAGAGGGAAATTGACTTGGAGGTGAGCCTACTCTATGGACACCAGCGGGACACCCAGTTGAACGCAGTGACTGCAGATCGGGATAAGTCCAGAGTGGAGGCTCAGAGCTGGAAGACCAGCTGTGAGCAGGCTCAGCAGGAGAACGAGGCCGGGAGGATGTTTATGATACAGACAGATTGGCAAGCTAAGATGGCCAAAAGGACGTCGCTTTTGAGCGAGGCATCATCTTCTGCTCCAGCACCCATACCAGTGGTACCTAATCCTGTGGATGACGAGGAAGAAGAAGATCCTCAGGAGGTCGAGTTTTATGAGTAGAGGGCAGTGTTGATGTACTTATCACTTTAGGCCGAGTGTAATGATGTGTAGTAAACACCACGAGTATTTTGCGACTTTTTGAGTCTTGTTGTAAATAGTAGCGAGGTGGGTGTACAATGACATGACGACTTGTGGTGACCAAGCATAGATAAGACGACTTCTTTAGATGAAGTCTGTCTATTTTTGGAGATCTATTGTAAACTTGGGCCCAAGATAATATAGATTGTATAAAGTTTTGCTTTATCAATATATGTGAATGTTATGCATCATCTATTGTTATCTACCGCATTACTATTTATATGGAAGGATGAACTTGAGACAATGAGACTTATGGTGTGAATCATTGTATTGCAGCATGGTGCGTACACGTGCAGCCCCAGAAGTGGGAGGCTCAAGTGGAGGGCAGGGGGATGACACACCACCCCCGGGGCAGAATACGCCTCAAACGCAACCACCTCCACCACCTCCACCCACAGTTCCCAAGAGCCTCGCGGAGGTTCCCGCTGCAGTGCTCGGCTCTCGCGACGAGCAAACCGAGCTACTGCGGACTCTGGTGCAACACTCGTCCCGTCAAGGGGGACGACAGAATGATGGACCGCGTCAGCAATATCAGAGTTCCTACTCTGATTTCTCATTGACACATCCACCGGTCTTCAGAGAGGACGATGAACCATTGGAGGCAGATAATTGGCTCCGCACCATTGAAGGAAAGTTCAGTTTACTCGAGGTAACCGAACAGCAGAAGATGTTGTTTGCCGTGCAGCAACTGCAGGGGTCTGCCGGTGCATGGTGGGCCAATTACCTTGCCGCACGCCCCGCAGGCCATGTCGTAAGCTGGGCCGAATTCCAGGAGGCGTTCCGCGCCTACCACATCCCTCCCGGTATTATGAGAAGGAAGCTTCAAGAGTTCTTGGAGCTAAGGCAGGGAGGAAGGAGTGCATACGAGTACTCCAAATCATTCAACCACTTGGCCCAATACGCTCAGGACCAAGTGAATACCGAAGATCGGAAGCGCGAATGCTTCTACCGGGGTTTGAACCCCAAGTTGAAGGACAAGCTTGTCCTGTTCAACCGCGGCAACTTCAACGACATTGTCAATGCCGCTATCATGCAGGAGGACGCTACGCGCGAGCTGTCCTCAGAGAAAAAGAAGAGGAGTGCTCCGCAAGCAGCAGAGGTGGTGCTCCTCAGAAGTACCGTATGGTGTATCGATCACCATCCGACCAGAGGTGGCAACCGCCATCACGACCACCAATGTTCAGTGGTCGCCAGTTCAGCAACTTCGGATTCCGACCGCAACAACAACAGGTGATGATCCCACGTGCACTTCCACCTCCACCACATGCACCGGGATCCCATCCTCCCATTCGTATTGGCCAAACCCCGTACACGTGTTTCACGTGTGGGCGCACGGGGCACTTCGCCAAGGACTGTCCGTAGAATCGACAAGGAGGAGGGCAATCATCCTACCAGGGGGCCAACCAACCCCATAACCAGCCCAAGAAGTCAGTTCCCAGACTTGGCAACGTCCACCACCTCGCCATCGAGGACGTTCCGGAAGGCGCACCCGTGCTCACGAGTACGTTCTCTATCTTCAATCATCTCGTAGTCATACTCTTTGACTCCGGAGCTTCACACAATGTCATTAGTAAATCTTTTGTCATTAAAAGTCAATTGCTTGTTATCTCCACCAAAACTCCATATGTGATTAGCACTCCAGCCGGGAAAACAGTAACAAATGAATTGGTTCCTGGGATACCACTTAACCTAGATGGAACCATATACCTTACTTCACTCCTAATACTAGAGCATCAGAAATTAGATGTCATTTTGGGAATGGCATGGTTACAATACCATGGTGTTGTTCTAGATCTGGTCCCTCGAAAAATATATCTAAATTCTCCACTCCATCCATCTCAAGTCCTCAAGCTTGAGAAAGCCATTCTAGTGAATTCATCTACTCACAATACCGAGGTTATGTAACTTAAGGATATTCCGGTAGTATGTGAATACCTGGACGTGTTTCCTGAAGATCTTACTGGTATGCCCCCAGAAAGAGATATAGAGTTCAAGATTGAACTTGCACCGGGAACAGTGCCAATCTCAAGACCACCCTACAAGATGGCACCCAAGGAACTTGCAGAACTTAAGGAGCAGTTAACCGAACTTGAGAACAAGGGTTTCATTCATCCAAGTTCATCACCATGGGGTTGTTCTGCACTGTTCGTAGAGAAGAAAGATAAGACCTTGATACTGTGTGTAGTCTATCGTCCACTTAATGCTGTCACCATCAAGAACAAGTATCCACTGCCACGCATTGATATTCTCTTCTATCAATTGGTGGGTGCTAAAGTATTTTCGAAGATGGATCTTCGTTTTGGTTATCATCAGATTAGGATCCGACCAGAAGATATACCAAAGACAACATTCTCAACGAGGTATGGACTGTATGAGTACCTTGTTATGTCCTTCGGATTGACCAACGCACCGGCTCATTTCATGTATCTCATGAACTCGGTGTTCATGCTTGAATTGGACAAGTTTGTCGTAGTCTTCATTGACAACGTACTTGTGTATTCAAAATCCAAAGAAGAACATGCTCAACACTTGCTTATCGTGCTTCAACGATTAGAGGACCACCAGCTATATGCTAAGTTCAGCAAGTGTGAATTCTGGATCAACCAAGTGCCATTTTTAGGGCACATCATATCAGCAGAAGGGATTGCAGTTGATCCAAGCAAGATCAAGCAAGTCCTCAAATGGGAGTCTCCAAAGTCTGTACATGAAGTTCGAAGTTTCCTAGGTTTAGCTGGGTATTACCGGAGGTTCATTCCCAGTTTCTCCAAAATAGCTAAACCAATGATAGAACTTCTGAAGAAGGGGATGAAGTATGTATGGACTGAGGCATGTGAGGCAGGTTTTCAAGCATTAGTAAAACACCTCACAACGGCACCAGTATTAGCTCAACCAGACACAACCAAATCTTTTGACGTGTATTGTGATGCATCAGGAATTGGTTTGGGATGTGTGTTGATGCAGGATAGACGAGTGATCGCTTATGGATCACGGCAGCTTCGGAATCATGAGCAGCACTATCCGACTCATGATCTAGAACTCGCTGCTGTGGTACTGGCATTGAAGATGTGGAGGCATTATCTACTGGGTAATCTAGTACACCTCCACACTGATCACAAGAGCTTGAAATACATCTTCACCCAGAAGCATTTGAATATGCGACAGCGGAGATGATTAGAGTTGATCAAAGACTATGAGATTGAGATCCACTACCATCCAGGCAAAGCGAATGTAATCGCAGATGCACTGAGCCGCAAGTCCCATGTCAACAGTCTTTCCATCAACTCAATGGAAGAAGGAGAACCGAGTCTCTACTTGGTTCCATATGGGGCACTCTATAATCTCGCTCTCATTCCTACCATCAGGGAGGATATTGTAGCAGCTCAGAAGGAGGACAAAGGGATGTCACATATTCGACAAAGAATGAAGAAGGGGGAGATGAAATGTTTCCGATGCGACAATGAAGGTACCATTTGGTTCAAAGACCGTATAGTGGTACCATGAAACATGGAGCTTAGAAAGAAGATACTGGATGAAGCTCATTTGTCCAAGTATTCCATTCATCCGAGAAGCAATGTACCAGGATTTGAAGAAGAAATTCTGGTGGACTCGGATGAAGAGGGAAGTAGCTAAATATGTATCCGAGTGTGAAACGTGCCGGCGAGTGAAGGCCGACCATATGATGCCAGCTGGACAACTTCAACCTTTAAGCATACCAGCTTGGAAATGGGAGGATATCAACATGGATTTCATTGTTGGGTTGCCTTCCACCCTCCATAAGCACGACTGAATTTGGGTGATCGTTGACCGACTGACCAAATCAGCTCATTTCATACCGGTCAGTGTGGATTATGATACAAAGCGGTACGCAGAACTTTGTATCTCCAGAATTTTGTGTCTACACAGAGTACCTCGTACTATCATTTCAGATCTTGGATCTATTTTTGTTGCTCACTTTTGGGAGCATCTCCATGATGCACTGGGTACCAAACTGATTCGAAGCTCGGCTTATCATCCTCAGACTGATGGACATACCGAACGGGTGAATCAAGTGCTAGAGGACATGCTTCATTCATGTGCCATCCACTATGGTAGGAATTGGGATGATCATCTACCATTGGCGGAATTTTCGTACAACAACGGGTACCAGGCTAGCATCCAGATGGCGCCATATGAAGCTCTTTATGGCCGGAAGTGTCGCACACCCTTGAACTGGTGCGAATCTGGTGAACGAGTGGTATATGACATCGACTTAATAAAAGAAGCCGAAGAACAAGTTCGCACTATTCAAGCCAATCTCAAAGCTGCTCAGTCTCGTCAGAAGAGCTATGCGGACAAATGACATCGACCACTTCACTTCAACGTGGGGGATCCCGTCTATCTTCGTGTGTCTCCGATGAAAGGGGTTCATCGATTTGGAGTAAAAGGGAAGCTAGCTCCACGTTTTATTGGGCCATTCGCAATCCTAGAACAATGCGGACATGTGGCATATCAATTGGAGTTATTGCCGTCGCTTTTAGGGGTTCACAATGTATTCCACATTTCCCAGTTACAGAAATGTCTTAAAACTCCCGCTAATGTCCGTATAGAAGATTTGGAAACTCTCCAACCAGATCTCACTTATTCCAAGCATCCAACTCAGATCGTCGATGAGAAGACTCGCACCACAAGAAGCTGCACCTTGCGTTTCTACAAGGTCTTGTGGAGCAACCACAGTGCTAAAGATGCCATGTGGGAAAGCGAGGAGTATCTTAGAACGAACTATCCGGACTTGTTAGCGGCATATGTTCGTTAGATCTGTTCCTTTTGCTTTCTTTTGTAATCTCGGGACGAGATTCTTTTAAGGGGGGGAGGAATGTAAAACCCCACTTTTTTGGCATGTGAATTCAGTTATGAGTTTTGTGATCAACTATATTAGAGATCCAATATAATGGTACACATGAACTTCATACCATCCAAACCCTTCTTGCACTCATGGTTAAATTTTATTAACATGAGTATTGGACTTCACCACTAATTCTAGAATGATTCTATTCACCCCTTTTCAAACATTAGAATTATTTGGATGAAGTCTATTAAGGCAATTCAAAGTGCAGTACTAAATGGGCCCTGCAAAAAACATTCAAATTAGAGGCTCTAAATTTTTCCTTTGCCTTCTAATATTCTCAATAGCTAGCCTGCAAAATTTCAGGATTTTAGGAACTCATTTGTTATTTTATTTTAGACGCTCAGCGAATTTGAATCAAGTTTAAATTCAAATTCAAAAGCTGGTCAAAATATACTTGAACATAAAGATCTAAACACACATTGTGTTCATCACAATTTTCTTGACTTAGCCCTGAAGTTTCATGATTTTTGGAGTTCATTTACTATTTTTAAGTGAATTACTAAAATAGCAGTAGCTGTGGGGCTGACTGACGGGGCCCACCAGTCAGCAGCCCACGTGCAGCCTCATTTCAATGCGCGCTGCGCGCGCCACCGCGACGGCGTGCATGCCCAGCATGACAGCAGCACTCCACCGCCGGTTGAGCTCTATAAATGGCGCCCTGGCTCTCCCTTATCACTTCCCAGTCGCCCTTATCGCCTCCCCTCTCGCTGAGCCGACGGATTGCACCATTTTCGTTCCGCGCGCGAGCTTCCACCGCCGGCGCCGCGCGGCCGTTGCTGGCCAACCGGAGGCCTCTCGCGCCAAGCCTCCAACAGCTACGTTGTTCCTCTCTTCCTCCTCTGTCCTCTGGATCGATCCTTTTGTTGCATAGTTGACGGTTTGGCCGATAATTTGGGGCTACACCGAAGGTCGCCGTCGTGTTCACCGCACGCCGTCCCTGCTCCACGTTGCCAGGCCGTTGCATGCGGTTTGGTGCTTCGACTCCCATAGCAAACTGGTGCGCCAGGACACGCTCTACGCAACGGTGAAAGACGTTCCTTGTTTACGTAAGTATCGAGCAAGTTAGCTAGGTTTTACTCTTGCCCGAAGCTTATGAACGCGCTCGGTTTTTCATGCAATTCGAGTTACACACTTAATCACTCTCCACAATTGCTAGCAAATAGTTTCTACACTTCTTTACGCACCCTCTCGAACTGGAATCATGAGTTCTCCCCTCCGCCGTTAAGAAGTGCCTCTGTCGCCGTCAACGACTGCTTTGCCGGCCGTTACACGATGATATCACCTGCCCATCACGTTCCTCGTGGTTTCAAGAGAGTTCCCCAGCCTTTTTAGTAGGGTTTTAGCCACAGAGCGGCAGTTCTGACATAGCCGGAGCCCTAGCGGCCGCCGCTGCTGATGCACCGTTGTTTCCGACCGTCGGCAGACCTCCCCAACCCCACCATCGTGCTCAGCGCGTGATTTTACGGTTGGGTGCCCAAGTGTAGGAGCTGCGGTGGCCGGGAACTTAGATTCGGCGAGGCTCGCCGGAGAGCGCCACCGCGGGAGCCCCGCGCGCCGCCCGCGTCGGGAGGTGGAAGACGACGCGGTGGGTCCCGCGTGTTAGCGTCTGTCAACCCCGTCGGATCGGTTATGGCCACGGGATCTGTTGTGGATACGCGGTGTATATCTGTGGTCCCCGTGTGGTTTAAATGCCATTGGTCCATTTTAAATCGGTGGAGCCCACGGTTTAATTCAAATTAGAAATTAATTCCAGATTTGGCTCCAACTTAGAAAATCCATAACTTTCTGTAGGATGCTCCAAGAATCTTCAAACAAATTTTTTTTGAAAGCACTTGAGCTCTAGTTTCTGTCAGTACCAATTAGGTTCTGTGAAACTCACACTTAAACTCTGTAGAAAATAATCTTTCCAAATGCAAATACAATTTTTCCAGACAAGGTAGCCACTGGAAAAATCCCCAAAATTCACATAAAATATAGTGTCCTAGTCTTGGATACCAGAAAAAGTTTGGGAGCCATTGCACCTGTTTAACCCTCTGTATATTTCAATTACTTTTTTCAGTTATTGAATTTTCACAGATGTTCAGTTGCTTTACTATGTCTCAAATTTGGACTGGACCTTCCTTTGTCATGTACTAGTTCCTGTAAAAAGCTTGGATTTAATTGACCTAATATAATAGTCCTAATCCAGTTACAAACTGACTATTTATTTAAAAGCCAAAAATTCAAATGTAAATAATTTCAGAAATTATTGCTAACTTAGAAATTCATTAACTCCTTCACCAAAGCTTAGAAAATTATGAAACAAATTTTGCTAGAACCAGGACAACTTCCTCTATCATGATTATCAGCTGGCAGCTATGTTCAAGCTACAGTTTCTTCTTTAAGATTTTTGGAAGTTTAATACTTGCCATAATTTTAGAGACAACACAATACTTTGATCATCTCCTGTTCTTTGCAAGAGCCTTGATCATATTCCCTAGTATCTACCATTGAAGTTCCAAAGCCAATTAAGGTCCCTATCATAAAATGATCACCATGGATTAAATTTTGGTCTTGGTAATAATTATTTTTCAAAGTCATTTATATACATATTATATGCATATCGTATAGTGAATGAAGTCGAGGAGGAGCCAGAAGCCTTGGAAGAGCGTGTTCCAAATTTTAACTCAAACTCTGACCTGCAACAAGGCAAGCCCCGGTTTGCATTTAAGTCGTTTATAAAAAAATTGCTTTATCATTATAATGAATAGTATATGAATTGTGCATTAAGTTTAGGATGATTGATACTCCATTTGCATGACCAAAAATCCCAGGGATTGGTTGGAACGAGTTACAGTTTGACCTGTAGTAACTGCCTTGCTAATGCATAGGAAATCCGGTAGAAGTCGAGTAGTTGGAATCTACTCGTGAGAGATGTAGGACATATCTCACAGGATTGGTTAGATACAAAATGGCAGAATATAATGAAATGGAGACCAGGCAGGGAATGGATAGGAAGCGGCAAGAATTGAGTCTCGGTCTTATAGCCCTGCCTGTGTTGATTAAGGCCCGTTTCGTGTGCGGCCCCTTCGGACAAGCTTGAATTGTACTGGCAATATAATGGACATATGGAATCCAATAAACTGATGTAACTTGATAACTGGGGTGTCGAGGCCCACTAACTCACCATCGATAGGGGTGGGATGAGGACAGTAAGGTGTAAATCGGTCGGCGGACACATGAGGTGTTCCGTGCGAAGACCTTCTGTTTGCGGAGGTGAGATGGGTTCGGCGTTCGAGTTTCTTGTGAAAGGTGGCCATATACACCTAGTACTAAAGTGTTATGTAGGTATAGGTGTGCTCGCTGACACTTCCGAACGACGTATGTGTCGTGTTGTCCGGGTGTGTCCTGATTGCAATCACTGTCCCTCGCAGTAATAGAGTATCACTTGTTCACTGAGTCGTGACGTAGTAAATACTAAAGAAGCCAGAAAATCATATTGTATTGAATTATAATTACTTTGCCACCTTGTATGATTTAGAGATAGTACAATTAAAAGTTTACAATTTCCCCATACTTTAGTTGTAATAGCATTATGTGCTCTAAGCATGTCATATCATCGGTAAAGCGTTTCTTGTTTGATTGTGGATCCCATGATGTGCCGTGCATGGAGAATGTCATTTGCTACTTAAAACATGATTATAAGGATCCACTTGTAGGCGAGTCATTTATGCTATTCCTTACCTATGCTTAGTATTCACCATGTATATGTCTAGTGAGACGGGTTAGTCTTGCTGAGCCTTATGCTCACGTTTGCAGTTAACGAGTTTTTGCAGGTTATACAATTGATGAAGGGTTTGATGAGGAGGCTACACCCCCTCTATGGTGTACAGTCGAGTGGGAACCCTGCACGCCGCCCTAATTGAGTGTTGCTAGTGCAAAGTATCCAAGGCATGGATAACTTTGCTTTTGCATAGCTAGTGCTGAGAGCGTAGCTATGATATATATATATATATATATATATATATATATATATATATATATATATATATATATATATATATATATTCTTTATTTCCGCAAGTATTGTAAAAAAACTTCCGCTGTATGATAAATAAAAGACTTCGTCTTGTACTTATTCAGGTTCTAATCTTGTATAACTGTTGGGTGTCGCATTGCACGACACCACCCAATGAGATCCTCGGATGTCGGGATTCCGGTCCCCACAGCAGGATCCGACAATTTTCAAAAAAGCCTATTCACCCCCCCCTCTAGGCCCACATTCACCCTAGGAAAAGGGATCTGGCAGGTTTTTAGCCATCTCGACATAGTCCAATGCTATCACTACGGAGTTTTTCATTTTCTTGATAGATTTCAATCGACTTTTAACGTGTCTTGATGACTTCATGTTATCCTTAGAACTGTTGACCTTGACAATCACAGTTTGATTATCACAATTCATAATAATAGCAGGAACCGATTTTTCAACAATCGGTAAGTCCATCACAAGTTTACGCAGCCAATCAACTTCAACTGTGGCGGTGTATAATGTTGTGAGTTCTGCTTCCATTGTTGACCTTCTTAAGATGGTCTGCTTGCAATACTTCCAAGAAACAGCGCCACCTCCCAAAGTGAACACATATCCACTTGTGGCTTTTGTCACATCAGCATCAAAAATCCAGTTTGAATCATTATAACCTTCTAGCACTCTGGGGTACCCAGTATAGTGAAGTCCATAGTTTGATGTCCCTTTTAGATAGCGCATCACTCTTTCCAGAGCTCGCCAGTGATCATCTCCTGGATTTGAAACAAACCGGCTAAGTTTGCTCACAACAAATGAGATATCTGGCCTCGCAGCGCGAGCTAAATACATCAGCGAACCTATGATTTGGGAGTATCTCAGTTGATCCTTAGTTGTACCATTATTCTTTTGTAATAGTACACTAAAATCATACGGAGTTGAAACAGGTTTACAGTCACTAAATCCAAAGCGACTCAAAACCTTTCCCACATGGTGAGATTGTACAAGTGTAATCCCACTGTCATATTCTCGTAACAATTTAATATTTAAGATGACATTCGCTTCTCCCAAATCTTTCATTTCGAAACTTCTGGACAAAAAGTCATTGACCTCCATAATCACATTAAGGTCGGTCCCAAATATCAGCATGTCATCGACATACAAGCATAAGATCACTCTCTCTCTCCCCACCATAGCAATAATACACACACTTATATGCTTCATTCACAACAAATCTTGCAGATGTTAGTGTTCTGTCAAATTTCTCATGCCACTGCTTAGGAGCTTGTTTTAGGCCATACAAAGATTTCAACAACTTACACAATTTTCCTTCATGACCACTTACTACAAATCCATCTGGCTGGTCCATATAAATTTCCTTTTTCAACTCTCTATTAAGGAAAGTCGTCTTAACGTCCATCTGATAGACAAGCAGATCCTGAGAGGCAGCCAATGATAGTAGTACTCGTATTGTAGTCAGTCTGGCCATGGGTGAGTAAGTATCAAAGAAATCTTTACCTTCTTTCTGGGTATAACCCTTTTCTACAATCCTTGCCTTGTACTTTTCAATTGTACCATCAGGCCTAAGTTTTTTTTGAACACCCATTTACATCCTACATGTTTGCATCCATAAGGACGATCAACAATCTCCCAAGTTCTATTAGACATGATGGAATCTATCTCACTTCGGATCGCTTCCTTCCAATAGTCAGCGCCTGAGATGAATATGCTTTTTCAATGGTTCTTGGAGTATCATCTACTAGATATACAATGAAGTCATCACCAAAAGATTTTACAGTCCTTTGACTTTTACTCTTACGAGTTACTTCATTGTCTTCATCTATTGGATCATCCTCCAATGAAGATCTAGTGTATATTGATGGAATGTTGGGCTCAGAAGAGGAGATTGGATTTTGGCTATGTGAGCTATGCATCTCTTTCATTCGAAAAATGTCCTCAAAGAATGTGGCATCTCTAGATTCCATAATTGTGCCCTCATGCATATCAGAGATATCTGATTTCACTATTAAAAATCTATATCCAGTAATGTGAAAAGCATAACCAAGAAAGACACAGTCTACGGTTTTGGGTCCAAGCTTTCGCTTCTTCAAGATTGGCACACTGACCTTTGCCAGACAACCTCAAGTTCACAGGTAGGAAAGATTTAACCTTTTATTTTCCCATTGTTCGAATGGAGTTATCTTTTTATTCTTTGTAGGAACTTTATTCAATACATGACATGCAGTCAATATAGTCTCACCCCACCATTGCTTCAAAAGTCCTGATATTTCTAACATGGCGTTAACCATCTCAGTTAAAGTGTGATTCTTTCTTCCAGCAATCCCATTTGATTGTGGGGAATAGGGAGGTGTCATCTCATGAATTATTCCATGTTCCTTACAGAATAATTTAAACTCATTTTAAAAATACTCTCCACCTCGATCGGACCTAAGCCGTTTAATCTTTCTCTCAAGTTGGTTTTCTGCTTCAGCTTTATATAGTTTAAAACAGTGAAACGCCTCATCTTTTGACTTTAATAAATACACATAGCAAAATCTAGTAGAATCGTCTATCAAAGTCATGAAATACTTCTTTCCACTTTTTTGTCAATACACCGTTCATCTCACACAGATCTGAGCGAAGTAGTTCCAATGGTGCCAAGTTTCTCACCTCTGCTGCCTTATGAGGCTTGTGAGTTTGTTTTGGTTGCACACACACCTGGCACCTTGAATTTTTGACAGTGTGGAATCTAGGGATTAAACTCATACTGGCTAGCCACATCATGCACCCAAAATTAATATGAAAAAGTCATGAATGCCAAATATTAGATTTAGAATTACGTACATGGTTTATCACATTACAAGAAGTATCTGATAATGATAAGCAGAACAAGCCCACACATTCATATCCTTATCCAATAAAAGATCCAAATCTGGATACAACGCATTTATAGGACTCAAACACTAGCTTATAACCATGTCTACAAAATAGAGATCCACTGACAAGGTTCTTCTTGATCGTGGGGACGTGTTGCACGTTCTTCTGTCGTATGGCCTTTCCTAAAGTAAGCTTCAGATCAACCGTACCGACTCGACGTACAAATGCATGAGAGATGTTCCCCTTCAAGACGGAAGAAGCCCTTGTGGTCTGATAAGAAGAAAATAGGGAAATGCCAGCACATACATGTTGGCCCTAGCGTCAACCCATCAATCCGGCGAGCGACATACTAAAAGAACAAGTGTTATTGAAAAACACCCGGAGGTTCCCTCTTCAGTATTGCCAATAACAATATTTGCATACTTCTTGTCGACTGTTGGAGTCGGCAGATCTCCTGACACTGCTAAAGTGTTGAAGGAGTTTGTGGTTCGGTGTGGGCGCGCGGAGACTCAAGAAGGTGAATTGCGATTCAACACAGGAGACACTAGGATTTACGTGGTTCGGGTCGCCTGAGCGTAATACCCTACTCCACGGGTGTGTTGGTGTTGTATTAGTTTGTCACGTATGATCTCCACGTCTGTGTACGTGTGTCGAGTGTATCGTCGGCCTGTCCTTTTATAGTACAAGGACAGGTCGTTACAAGCTGGCCTGGCCCGACATGTGGCCCCGACGGTTACTAGTATTGATACACTATTAATTGTTGTTAATAATCCTGTAACGGGCTCCGACAGTGCCGTTACGGGTGTTAAGATTGTCCGTTTAAGTGTCATTAATATGGCATTAATGACATTTAATCAGGTCTTGAAGTCCTTGGCTCTCCTTTGAAGATCCGGAGCCGTTACAAGGTCTTCCGGAGGTTAGAGGCTGCCAGCTCCGACGTTTGGACACGTGGCAGCTCCGGAGCTTGCTATGGGAAGCAGGTAGCTCCGGAGCTATCTGACACGTGTCAGGTCCGGAGCTTCTCTCGGTCAGGGGTTAGGTCCGGAGGTGCCATTTCGGTACTTGGTCCGAAGCTTCCCCCTTGCGGGCGGTAGCTCCGGTTTGGCAGTACACGTGGCGACCAAGGGATTAACCATGTTGGAGAAGCATGTCCGGTCATGTCTGACAAGTGGGCCTCCGAGGGTCTTCAATCCGTGCAGACGACCTTACTTTGAAATCTTTGTAACCTCAGGGGGTGTACGGTTTTTAGGGTACCGACACTTCTTGTGCTTGTCTTTACGCTCAAAGCAATCTTTAGTCCAGTGATCAGGTTTGCCGCAGACAAAGCAATCACTCTTTCCTTTATTATTCTTCTTCTTCTTAATGCTAGCAGTTTGATTGGCTTTGTTCTTGTTCTCAGACTTATTCTTATTTTTCTTGTTAGATCAGAAATTCCTATCTTGAACCAGATGCATTAGAGTTATTCTCAAGCTCTTTCCCTCGAATATCATTTGCTCTTGCCTTCTCTTCAACATCAAGAGACCCAATTAAATCAGCAACGCTGAATTCTTGTCTCTTATGTTTTAAGGTAGTAGCAAAGTCCCTCCAAGAAAATGGCAGCTTAGCAATAATGCAGCCCACCACGAACTTGTGAGTCAATAGACATGAAAAGTGCTCGAGTTCTTTAGCAAGCGTCTGAATCTCATGAGTCTATTCTACTACAAAGCGTTCATTGACCATTCAGTGATCATAAAACTATTCCATGACGTATAGTTCACTGCCCACATCAGATACTCCAAATTTGACCTCAAGTGCATCCCATATTTCTTTTTCACTAGGCATATCCATGTAGACATCCACGAGATGATCGCCTAAAATGCTAATCACAACACCTCTAAACAAATTATCTGCAGCCTCAAAAGCTCTCTCCTCATCAGGTGAGAGACCTCCCTGAGACGCATGTTTGCCTTGTGTGACGTGAAAAATGTTCATGGCAGTCAACCACAATATCATCTTTGAGCGCCAACGTTTATAATTTGATCCATCAAACACGTTGGGTCTCAGTGCAACAGCAAAACCAGAAGTAAAAAAAATCCTAGAATACAATTTTTGGATTGTTGGAAAATTAGAAATTACTCGACTTATTTTAATCAATAATAAAGTATAATTCAAGACTTGCGCATTAATCATAAGCATGACAATTGTGATTGATCTTATGCTATCAATTCTAGCAATAGTAATACCAAAAATTACTAAAGCTAAAATAAGGAACTTAGAGATATACCCAGTGGCGGGACCAGTGTCCAAGGCACCGTGGCGCGTTTCTAACAGTTGACTTGTTGGGTTGTTCGATGTAGTCGATCTCGCTTGGTGTTGTGAAGATCGTTGATGCGGTGTAGTCATGTTGCAGTGCAAACCGCGTCCACGAACACGTGAAGTAGTCGTAGACGAGCTTGGAGTTGACGTAGTCGTACACGAGCATGAATAGGATGTCGAGAAGTCACGCGAATGCGTTCCCCAAAAATCATGTTCACCCTCTATCCCACTTCAGGATCTCAAGAGAGCGTCGATTTTGGAGACCTGGTCACTCCGTTTCTCGTGCGCGCGAGAAACAGAGTCGGGAACACCGGGATGCAGCGCAACAGTGAAAGCTAGTTAGAGGATGAGAGCAAAGGTTCGTCTCTTGTGTGACTCATAGTGTGAGGAGTGCCTTCTTATATAGCCTTAAGGAGTGAGAGGGTGAATGAATGCCATTAAATTGTTTTAAATGTATATCAATTTAGTCGTTAAGAATAATCTATTAACGCGTCCGTTACTAGCCATTAGTACGTCAGTTGTGACTCAATATTAACGTGTCAAATATGACTCAACCATTAACGCGTCTGTTATGATTCAGCCATAAACGTGTCTATTACTAGTCATAAATATGTTGAATTGATCAACGTCACTAAGAGGCATTTCACCACTGCAATATTGGTCTGACACGCGTACGCGTGTGACACAACTTTCACCATCTCTCATATCCACACAACAGATAGACAACAGTCCACTATATTTCCTTATGAAATTAAACATCCTCCTAGTATTTCACATATGCCTTGGAATTTATTTGATTAAATTAAACAAATGGGTCCAATACCCAAATATCTAACAAGATTATATTACATGTGCCCATAAAATTTGACTTACAAAATCACCATACTTTGAGTGGAATAAAGAAAACAAAACAACTGCTTTTTGTCTTTTTTATATCTCAAATTAAATTGAATTTGGAAGTGAATTCTCTTGTGGCAGTTATATATGGTAATAGCAACCTCTACTATTTTTGGGGATTCTTTTACAAAATTTTTCCATGAATGTGTGTATGATTTTTAGTAATTGGCATATATGATATTAGGTTTTGAGGCAAATGATGCGGAATGAGAAGTTACACGGGTGTAAGCGCTTCAAAATAAATTCCACAAATTTCCTATGTGTCATATAGAATATGTACATACACAAAAAATTTGGTTTGAATATTATTATTTTTATAGCTCTAAAAAAGTGAAGTATATGCACATACAATTATTTGGATGTGTACATAAAAACACCAAATTGAACTATATAAACTTGAGAATAATGCTTCCATGTGCTAGAGCAGAGTTTTTGGAAAAATTAGAATAAATAATCATCGCAAATTTGTGGAATTTATACAAGTTTAAATATTTCAATTTTAATCTAAATAAAAACAAAGGCTGGCATAAGAACCAGTGAAGAACTGTCACGCTGACAAATGGGCCCCGCCTGTCATTGAGGCGTTTAGCGTCACGGGCTGTGGTCATCGGATGGGTCATGGGGGAATGCGGCCCAGTAACTGCTGTATCAGCACGTCACGCGCCCGCACCTTGCACTGATGAGATATAGTCTCACCTCGGCTAACTAGCAGGCGCCTTCCTACCTTATATGTTTGGACACTCCGATCATCCCAAACTCACTTGATCAACGCCACCTGTCTTCCTCTCCACACGGGCCTGCGGCGCGGCTGCGTGGCTGGGCCTGCTTGCAGTGCCTTGCGCATTTGTGGCCTTTCTTGGCCCAGTTTCCTCTGCTGTTGCGGCCCTTTTTTTTGGCTGACTGTCCTCCAGGCTCCAGCCAGAGACTCCAGACTAGAGGACCAGTTCTTCGCTTATATTGTTCAACTTCAACCAGTCCAGAGCTGAGCGCCTCAGATAAGATAGTAACTCATAAAACATCCAACATTTACAATTCAATTTGATGACATTCAACAATTATAATTGATCACAAAATAGAATCTCATAAATTAATCACATTCAACATTTAATATACTCATATTTCATAACTCATAATACATACTCAAAGACAAGCTAATTTTTTTGGGGCAATAAATTTTATTGAATTGTCAAGTTGTCCAATACAAATTGTCTCTTTAAAAATCTTACACTCAGTGTGAGCTCCTCGGGTAAGGAAAATAGTGCAATTCATTTTAGTTTTTGTTTGTACAATCTATGATACATTTAAAACATCATCCTGACTCATCCAGCTCAAGATCATCCAATGCCTTTATAATTTCTAGATCCTCTAGACAGTGTTGATCTCTAGTTCCCGTCGCCTCCCAATCTTTGAGACATGTGAGACACTCAACCATCTCGGGCGTAAGAAAGGACATACAATATTGAATCAAGAAAAAGTGAGCTACAAGTGGTCAAACACACATAAATAGAAACTAATCTGCAAGAGACCAAAATGCACATAAAATTCATATTCTTTCTTCTAATATTCTTCAAGTTGGGCTAAAAATGACTTTAGAGAAGATACTAGAAACCAGGACAAGTAGAGCATCACGTGCGAATTGGGAGAGCACCCGAAACGAACGTTCGTTGTTTTTCCACCACCCTAAGAGGTCCACCTCATAACTGGCTTATCTTCAATGCCAAAATCTCTAACGATGTCAAGCACATATGAGGCAATGGTCTCACCAGTGTGGTTCTCATCAATGACCCGCAGTTCTAAAATCCTTTTGTTTAGTTTGTCCTCTAATGTGAAGGCAACTAAATATGTTAATGCAGCAAAAAAGACCTGTTCTTTAAAGTTTCTTTTAACATCTCGATTTTATCATTGTATCTTTAATTGTATCATATCGAGTAGTTTTATAGAAACATTGCTATATTGTGGACAAAAGGCATGTTGAATCATTCTTTAAAAATTAACACTTCCATCCATACTAATAGGTTGTTCATCAATTGCAATATATCTAGCAATTTCAAAATGAGCTAATTCAGGATCATAAACCCAAGTACTTAAGGCATCCACGTTGAAATGCAGTTGAGTTTGTACTGCTTCACTTATTGATAAATCTATGCTTGAAAGATTAAGGTCAAATCCCTATAAAATGGTAAAAACAAGATTTGAGATTGAAGTTGTTCGCTTCATCGCTTGTGTGAAGCACTAAGAGAGAAGGAACTGATTTTTAGTCAATATACTCAAACATTAAAACTGATAAAGGAACATCTTCCTAGGTTTTTCAAATAGACAGGAGGGAAAAAATCCTTCAAATGGATGGAAAATCCTTTCAAGGTATTGTTAGGTTTCAATCGAGGCTTTCAACAATCCAAATGATGAGTCACGGGTGTTACTTGCATCTACCAGAGCTTGCTATGAAGGGATTAGCTTGACAGGAGCTTATCAGCATCACAAACGGTTCTTAATTAATAAGCAGTCTGTGAAAACAATGACTTTGGCCAAGCGGTTCTTCAATAAAAACCGCTTGTGATGTTTGAACCAGTACATGTGGTTCTCAAACAATGACCGTCCGTGAAAATTATATATTTACCCAGGCGGTAGTTAATTAAAAACTGTCTGTGGAGTTTGTTACAGTACCAACAGTTCTTAATGAATAGTCGCCCGAGAAAATAATGTATTTACCTAGGCGGTTGTTTTTTAAAATTCATCTGTGATGTTCGGTCATCACAGACGGTTATTATATCATTCATCATCACAGTCACATTTTTTTACGGGCCTTCTGTGTTTGAAATATTGAGGCATCTATGAAATGCTTTTTGTAGTAGTATTCTCGCATAGCAAACTTCTTTATAGATCTGATATAATAACTTCAAGTGACTCGTGCCGCCACTAGAACTTGCAGTGAGATTTTTTGCAGTATATGCATGTAGAAGAAACAACAACCCATTTATTACCATCGTGAAATTCCCTTGTTCTTATTGAAGTGCTGCCAACATTTCACTGTACTTTTGCGGCTTTTAGCTGAGGAGGATGCTTGAACAGTTTTATTACTGGGGGTTATGGTGCGGCTCATGGAGAAGCTCTCTGTACCTGCATCATTCGAACGAAAGCCACCACCATCACCTTTCTCCTCCTCATAGCCATCTACACCATCCATATGGATATCATCCATCCTTGAATAGGTGGTGTGGATCAGGATCCTCGAACATCGGTGGCAAGGCAGGTCCATGACCATAGCCACAGCCACGGCCACGGTCATGGGAGCCGCGACCACGACCCTGCCTCTGGCTTTTTCCTACCAGCACTACCCACAACAAGAAGCATGTTTAATGGAGCAGCGAGCAGCGGCAGCGGAAGTGGCGCGGGCAAGCAGCGGCGGCATATGTGGCGCGGACGAGCGGCGGCGGGCGCGGGCGCGGGCGCGACACAAGCGAGTAGTGGTGACGGGCGCGGCAGCAGCACCCTGGCGAGCAGGCGGGTGACTAACTTTAACCCTAGCTCGAGGAACAAAGACGAGGCAAAGGGTGACGGGAGAACAGCAAAGGCAACCGTTGGGGCGGCGCGCTCCACCCTTTACTCATTTCGGTACGGACTTATTTTGTACCAATAGGCCGTTTTCCGACTTCATTTCGAGACTAAAATCATACCGTGCCGATCCAAGCACGGCTCATGTTACTTATCGCGCCGTGCCGCCCACCATGCCTAAAAGCCAAACACGGCATGGTCCGAAATATCAAGTCAGGGTGAGACGGCTCGAAATTCTTACGTGCCGTGCCGGATGCTGAACTGTGCCGACGGCTCGTGCTTCGAACAGCTGGACCTTAACCCGGCCCAAGTCCGAGGACTAGTCACGCGTTGGCCCGTGCATAGGTTTAGCCCCGTCCGTTCCAGTTGCCTCGTCGCCTTGCCTATGTATGCACGTGACTCGGCCCTGCTCTACTCGACCCATCAGCTAAATTTAACAAAGACAGCCCATGGCACAATTCACATACTCCCTGGGAACATTGCATTTTGTAGGTTTTTATATGTCCACGTCTAACAAGTTACGTTCCGGCCTAAATTTGTCCATCACGCGATCAGCGTCGGACAGTAAAAATGGAACGCAAAGACGTGGACGGGGTAAAACCCCCTGACTAGCTAGAGGAGAAATGGGCCGTTGTGCTCATGGGCCGAATCGGTGGCGCGTTGGCAATTACGACTAGCTGAAGAGGGCTTGCATCGATCGTTTTGAGGTCGCACAGTCAATTTTTACTTTTTGGCCCTCTATTTTTTTTATAAATATAATCCATAAAAATTAACCTTTCCCGCGATGCCATTATTAAGTAGCAGGGCGCCACGAGACTTACGCCGAACCGTGCCACGTCAGCACAGAGGCACGTGGTTGTTCGCTGAGCTGGCGGGCTTGGTGCTACAGGCTACAGCATTCTTTCCCCTGAGGCTGACTCCAACGAGGATATCAATCTGAGGGTATCCATCTCGTGTTTTGAGTCACGCTCGAAGATGAAACTGCAGATCCAAAGCCCAGGGTCTCCAAGGGATGACGGAACTTGTGGCTACCGAAAATTTTCAGCTCAGCCCGCTGCCACCAAAACCAGCTCGCACTTCCAGCTGATGATGAAAACGCACAGCCGCGCCAGTTGCCGCCAAAAATGCGTGCTCCGCTGCCGGTCGCGCGCCAAAAAACGCGTGTTTTACTTCAAAAAGCGCACCTTTTTATCTCGGAAGAGATGGGTTATCGATACGTGAAGACAGAAGTTTCGGTAACTCCCGTCCCGCTACCAAAACTTCGTCGCTGCTTTCGGTAGCCCGTTGGAGACCTTTGCGTCACTCTTTCATAGCTATTTCGCGTTTCGGTCTATATATTGGTCTTCCGTTGGACTCAGCCTGATACACTGGACCCTGTGAAGTTAACCCGCTGAAGAGTGTTGGCATAGAAATACAAATGCTAGGCTAGCTTGAGTTCATTTTGTTGCGTGAACACTGTCTTCTTTGCAACTGCAAGTACAACTTGGTAAAAAATGCGAGACATTCACATTTCCGACAGGCTTTGCTATTTCAGTGCACCAAAACTAGTTTGGAATAGAGCTTAACCCACCGTAATGTTTTTGGCGACTATTTCAAAGTTTAACGGACAACAATTGCCGCTAAAACACTTCTTAAGACGCATCGAAGAAAATGTCTGTTGCATTCTCTTCCCTGTTTTCTTCAGGTGTCGCCAGCACCAGAAATGATCATAAACTATTGTAAGGAAATAGTAATTCTTACAGCAAATATGACATTGTAATGTGGCTACGCTTTTTGGCTTGGGTACTACTATGTGATGCAGCACGGCCCAGTGTGCAACACATAAGCGAGAGTTGCTCACGCAATAGGATGGTCAAATGGCATGTGAAGCTCTAAACAAAATTAAAGTTGATATGGTTGACCCTGTTGGACAAATAGTACCATATTGATTTTGTAATCAAGAGAGATCCTCTGATCCTCTTATAAATATATACTACTCCAAAAATTTATTCAATCAATTATTATTTTCCCACATCTTTGCATCATTGTATCTTAGAGGTTCTGCTACCTAACCTAGCTTTTGCTAACCTACTCGCACGCCGCTTTTGGATCCACCGAAATCCCGATCTCCGGCGATAGACTCCTGCAGAATTGCCCGCCGATCGGCGTGCCTGTGAATGGTGAATCCACCCCCGGTCTCCACGTCTCACTCGCGATCTCCCGTACCCACGCACCCGATCTCTAGATGAATTCTCGCACGCGTCGAGGCTCTTCCTGCACGTGGCTCGAGTCACAATTTCGACCATGTCGTACGTGGCTTCCGTCCGCATTCCCCGCCTCCCCACTCCTCGTGTCAGACCGACTCTCGACCCCTTAAAGCGCTGGATTGTGCACGCCTCGCTGGATCTGATCTCCGATGCCCGATCGACTACTGCGATCCGATCGGTTCCGATCACGATCACCACCACCCCATACCCAACGATTGATCGTGCCTTGGTCGTTGGGCAATGTTGATCGAAGATCCCGCCAGCTCCCTTGGCTCTAGGTTAATGACGACTCCTACTATTCCGAAGAACCATATCTCTTCTCCTCGTCTTGTGAACAACTTCATCACAACGGCTGCCCTCCACCTACAGGCCGTCTCCATCCTCGTTATCAAGACGTTCATCCCAATCACGCTTGACAACCTTTCACTGCACTACAATCAGCGGAAGGTTCTCTTCGTCAACACGCTCCTCAGGTACGGGATCTCTGATCACGTCTTCATCGACATGGCCCTCGAAATTGTTGTCGATCCTCACTTAGTGTCGCATGGACTGCATCGCGAACTCTTGGCTCTACGACATCGTCTCCCCCGATCTCATGGAGATCGCTCAACAGGTGTTCCCATCGCTCGTATCATCTCGATGGAGCTTTGGGAGCAGTTCGTTGTGACAAGGAGAACCATGCGATGATTCTTGATGCCGACTTTTGCATGCTCATCCGAGGGGACCTCTCTATCTCTAACTACTATCGCTGCCTTAAATTGATGGTCGACACCCTTGGTGACTTGGGCGAGGCCGCCCTCGACCACACCCTTGTCCTCACGATGCTTCACGGTCTTAACAAGCAATTCTCCCAGATAGCATATCTCCTTAAGCGATAACGCACCTTTCCTAGCTTCGCCGAGATATGCTGTTGACGGTCATTAAGTACCAAATTAGACCAGCAATATTTCTTAAACATGTGAAGGAATGAACATTTCTTATACACATTGCTTTCAGAAATAACCTAGTTCCACTTGTTTTTGGAAAGAATTGTGCATGCAAGTATTATGTACAAAAATGAAGAAAAACCAAAGGAGGAATCCTAAAAAGTACAAACCCAGCCAATCAGATGCTAACACGTGGCAACACAATATCAAGTGGCCCACCCTCAGGGGTATCCAAGGGAATCCAACAATGTAGCATCCAGAGAAGTCTTGAGGACCCACCTATCAGCCTCCGGGAGGAAGCACACCGTGAAAGGACCAAGTCTAGGTATGGTCAAACTAGTGGTTCGACCGGCTTGGTCTTGGCGCATTTCTCAGTCAAATTTCACATGGCACTCTCTCGTGCCTTTCTGATAACGATGGAGACTGATTCAGGATCAAAAAAAGGTGGGAACCGACCTAAAAGCAGTATAAATTGGACTCCTCGCTCCTTACTTCAACACACACCACTTGAGCATGACTCTCATGTATACACACTTCTCCAAGTTCTTAGTGGAGTTTAGGTGGTAGAGATGAGTCTCTAGTTCCCAAGTTCATTTTGGAAAAGGTATGGCTTATGTATGTTTTTCTTTATCTGTGACTTTATACTATTTAATAATATTAGTCTTCTCTTCATATTCTTGGGTGAAGCATTTCTTATTTGATTGTAGAATCCATGCATGTGGTACATTTAGTTATCATTATGATGGTATAATAACCATGTTATTATGTTATCATAAAAACCATAGGCCTCCACTTAGTCTAGTATGTATAATATGAACATATTAGTATGAATAACATAGTGCTTGGTCCCAGCATTGGTCCAACGATGTTTAGATTACTCATTGCCTTAGATTGGTACTTGTATTGCAACTTTAAGATATTTACTTAGCATGAAAGTGTGGTGCTTGGATAGTTAAGTAGCGCTGGATGTCTCATAGACCTACGGGTTGTAAGGGTAGGCGACATGTGGTTACAATCTTGTCCGTCCTTTGTACTCCCCCACATTCGGCTACGCCACAAACTCTTAGCGGGAGTCACTTGTAGACCAAGTGTAGGCTCGTGCCCGATATAATTGGACCACTAAGCCTTAGTATTCACTACCCGCATATCCACATGTAAATTATTAGGATATGCATATGTATATTAGAAGCACATTAGGAACGATCCTTTCTTCGATTAACTCTCACTAGGACTACCTTACATTTAGGAGTAGATTACTTAAGTGTGTGTCACACTATCCCATATTGTTAGTTTACCCATAGCATGATAATTAATTAGTGTTCAAACCTTGATCATAAGAATAGTTATATCTTTACTTCACCATCTTCCTTTGGGATAAATACTCATGAGTGAAATGGTACAACAGTATTTTCTATGTGCTTGCAGATATCATTTTGCATTGATCCTAGGATACATTAGTAAAGCTATCTTGGAACTATTGTCATTGATGTCTGTAAGGATCGAATGCCCAAGAGGGGGGGGTGAATTGGGCTTCTTTTGAAAAATTCTAAGCAATAAAACTTAATTTCTAAATCCCAATTCCCTACGCAAACTATCTATGCATTCTAGTAGATAGAAACTTCGCGGAATATAAAATGTATAAAAGTAAGGGAAAGGAGAAGGATGCAAACTCCCGAGGAGACACGAGGATTTATCCCGTGGTTCGGCAAGATCGTCAAGATCTTCCTACATCCATGTTGTGGCACCCACCAAAGGGTTTTGCCACACCCAAGTCACAGAGACGAGGGGTCTTCACTATTCCTCTCCGTTCGCCTCCCTTGGCAAGGTGGAGCTCAAGCCTTGTACAACTTCGACCCTCCGGGCTTCCACAAACGCCTTGGCAAGCTCCGGAAGTCTCCTCACAGTTACAAACACCAAGGGCACTCCCTTGAGGCTCTCTCACTATCCTAGAGAGTCCACTCACCCAGAATGGAGGCACACAAGCTCTCTCTCTAGCTAGTTCTAGCCTAACTCTTAGTGTATAGGTGATCGAAATGATGTGGAGATGATTGCTCTTGGTCTTGAATGCTTGTGGATGTGTTGATAGTGTCTGGTGATCAAGACTTTATGAAATGACAGGATTAGAGGGTATTTATAGCCAGCCTCCCCGAAATAGCCGTTGGAAAAGTAGGCTGACAGAACTTTACTGTGAACACCGGATGATCCGGTGTCTCCCATTTAGTTATCATCGGTCAAGTTACTTTAGCTGACGTCATTGTGTCAGATATGACCGTTGTTAGACTGATGTTGATCCTGTCTTTTCATCGGATGATCCGGTGGCTCTTCCTCCAGAATTTTCTCAAACTTGATGCTTACTGGAGTAATCGACCGATGTGTGCTTCTATGTACATCGGATGATCTGGTGCAACACTTGGTCCAATGATATTGCAAACTGTACTGATGGACCCATGTTGTTGAGCCATTCACATCGGATGATCCGGTGAGTACTTTGTTCTGAGTTCTTCTTCTTCAGTTGAACCAACTCGACCGATGTGTTGTTCTGAGGTATCATCGGTTGATCCGGTGAGTTGATTTTGTTTGCTTTGAGTTGTTTCTAAGTGATTCTTTTGTGTCTTGCTCGATTGACCTCTTTGACATTTATTGCAAAGGCATTTCTGATGATCTTTAAGCATTGAATGTTGTCAATTTAAAGTTGAATGACCTTGACATAAGAGCTTTCACTTCTTGTCTTCATATCATTGATTTGATCTCATACATGGATTGTTAGGGGTCTCCAGTGACATACTGATTTCATTTTATTGAGTGATTATGGGGACCTTGCATTCACAAATTCATTAGTAAAATCCAATGGTTGTCATTAATCACCGAAACCATACCTCATGGGGGCCTAGATGCTTTCAATCTCCCCCTTTTTGGTGATTGATGACAACACAACAATTTAAAGCGCAATAGTAATGAATTTGATAGAATGAAACTTAAAGGAATGAAACTTAAAGGATATGCAATGAATACAAGATATCACACTTATTATTTGAAAGCTCAAAATCAATCAATAACTCAAGTGTGAATAAGTGAGTAACACCAAATAAGATCAATCGATTAATTAACATAAGAGTAATCAATGAACACCAAATGAGTAGCAAAAACATCGAATTACACAAGATAATTAGATAAACTCCAAATTACCAAAGATAACTCATAAGAAAGACTCCCCCTGAGACTAAGACACTCCCCCTGAGACTAAGCAGACCTCCCCCTGACTCCTCTAACTCTTCTCCCCCTTTGGCATCAAGACACCAAAAAGGGATCCGAGTGCCTAAGGATCCTGAGTACTAGGCGCGATGACGAACTGGTCACCGTCGCTGTCGTCGGAGCTGCTGGCTGGAGTAGCGGTGGAAGGAGCTGCCGGAGCCGTAAGAGCCACCGTCGGTGCCTGCTGTGTAGGAGCTGCTGGAACAGGGGCACTGACGACGGAGGCCGGCGTCTGCTGAAACAGTGTCGTGGCCGGCAGCGGGGAGTGAATCGGAGCACCAGGAGCAAGAAGTGGAGACATGCTGATGGAGGGAATCGGCGTAGACGGCACCGGAGCGGCAGCTGGAGCCAGGACTGGTGGTGGTGGAGCGACTCATGGCAGCTGCGACGGGAGGGAAATCCCGGTCTGGGTGTAGAGGTTGGTGATCAACCCCAGGATGCCCATCATCGCCTGCTGCGTCTGCTGCTGCTGGTCGAGGGTGCGCTGGTGCATCTGGTCTATGAGTCCAGTCAGCCGGTCAGTGTCCTCACGCCTCTCACGGGCGATCTGACGCTGCATCTCCTGCCGCTGCTGCTGCTGGAGCTCAAGGAGGCGGGCAGCCTGCTCCGCTCGGGCCTGCTCAGCTGCCAGCCTGTCCAGACGCTGCTGCTCAACCATCTGCTAGAGGAGTGAAGTCAGCTCTGACGGCTGAGTGACCTGTGCCTCAGTGACGGGAGGTGGAGTAGGTGGTGGCACTGTAGAGCCTCTAGCCTACGCGTCGTGCTGCCTGGGTGAGGGAGGAGGTGGAAAGTACTCCTCAACACTGTCGTCGGTGTTGCTCTCGGACCATATGTGCTGCAGGTCCTCACCCTGTGCCTCTGCCTCAGATAGCCTCTCATCCTCCTTCTCCAGGTCCGACCAGTCCTCCTCAGATAGCCGAGCCCTGACCTGACGCTCGACTGGATGACCAAGGCGGCGGTCTCCAGGAGCTGGAGCACGGTAGTGGCTAAACCATGTGACGCTCTCGTCAGTGAGGCGGTCATGCACGGCGGACTCCTCAGGGACCATCATGGTGAGCAAGTAGCTGATCCAGTGCCCATACACAAGCTGCCTCATCATCCCCACTCCATCTCGCATATGAGGACGTCCACTATGTCAAACTCCATCCCGTTCATGATGTAGAACAGGAGAGTCTGCTGTAGACTGGTGAACCCCTCCAAGTAACCTGACCTCGGCAAGAGCGTGCGGCGCAAGGCGAGGTGCACTGTGCGCACAGCTGGGGTCAACAGAGCTGGTACCCTCGGCTAGTCTGGAGAGAAGGTAGGGCCAAACAGGGAACGAATCTCCTCTAGAGCTGGTGCCACTCCTCCAGTGAGCGGCCTCCTCGGCGGGTCTGCCTGACCATATACTCTCTCATGCACGCAAGTGTCGTGCAGGTCCACGCCTAGCAGTTGTGCCAGTGTCTGCCTCGTCAAGTGGTAGTGTTGTCCCATGAACATGAAATCAATTGATCTTCTGCCCTTAGAGACGTAGAGGGTAGCGTAGAACACACGTACCCAGTCCTCCACATAAGCACTCCTCTCATAGGACATCAGGTGCACCAGCCCTCTGTACCTCTCAAAGTAGGTCCGTATCTCCGTCTCTGTTGCGAGGGCAAGCTGATGCCAATCCAGAAAGTTGTGCTGGAACAACTTGTGGCCTCGGTGTCTGTAGGTCTCGTAGAGGGATGCCTGCGTCACAGTCTAGAAACGACTGTCCACCAGGGCCTCTCTGGGCTGCGGGTACCACTCCTCAAGCAACACACTCCACCTAAGTCTGCGGAGTTGCTTGACCTTCATCTTCCTGTAGTCAGTCAACCGGACTCCTTCAGCGACGTGGACAGTGGTGTCCATCTCGTAGATGGCTCGCTGGGCCTCCCTGTCCTAACGATGATCGGCAGCCGTCGGTCTCGGACGTGGAGCTGCCGCAGGATGACCCCCACGGGTCCGGGCTGAGCGCCGGCGGATGAGAGGCTCTACTGGCTCTTCTTCGGCCTTGGAGTCATCAATCACAGGAGGCTGCCTCGGACGAGCCTCACGGATCCTCAGTGATCCCCCTCAGCCACGCTCACGCTCCTCGGTGGCGCGAGCGGCCATCAACGCCTTCTTCTCCTCCTTCGACAATTTTTGCTTCTTCGCGGCCGGCTCCGCGATGGCCTTGCCCTTGTTTTTCTTGTCGCGAGCCATTGCGATGCGCGAGAGTGAGGTTGACGAAGTTGCGCGCACGGAACGACGATAGACGCGGCCGGAAACCCTAACGGCGGTGAGACGCGGCCGTTTGGGGGAAGGCACCACAGCGACGATGTGCACGAGAGGAGGCGGCGCTTGGGTGCTGTGGTGATGAGGGAGAGCGGCGGCGGCGCTTGGGTGGAGCGGCGGCGGCGGTGGTGCGGCGACCGGAGGCGGTGGGCAGCCGGAGGCGGCGGCGGCGGCGACGGGCGACAGCGGCCAGAGGGCGATGGTGGCCGGAGGCGGTGGCGCGTGAGGCGGTGGTAGCGCGACGCGTGAGAATCGGCGGTGGCGGCATCGGGATCGGGAGAGAGGAGGGAGAACGGCGAACGACCGTTTAAATAGTGGGACCCAAACCCTATCCAACTTTTTAACACCGGATGGACCGATGTTGGAGGATAGATCCATCGGTCGAATGCCACAGTAAGGGTTTTCAGAAAAATGCCGTTGACACCGGATGGTCCGACGATGGATGAATTGGCATCGGTGGAATTTGGCACAGCTCCAGAATTGTGAACACCGGATGGACCGATGTTTTTCAGGATGAACCCGTCGGTCGATTTGTCACACTTGATAGAACTGACTCTTGGAGATTGAACACCAATTGATCCGATGAGGGATTGACCTAGGCATTGGATAATCCGATGACTACAGAACAATAACATCCCATATATGTCCTTTGACCAAACAAACAAGCCATGAGAAACACATGTCTTAGGACTTTTTGGGAAACCCCTTACCCCTCAAAGATACTAATATGCCAATAACTTGGCTAGGCCTTAAAGCAAATGGAACATCGAGAAAAATAGGAGAAAATTGTCCAAATAAAATGTAAGGCCCGTGCTTTGTGAGGTAGAGTATGAAGACTTCTATCTCTTTAGAGCATGTTCCTCTAGGCATTAACGCACCTAACATTTTGTTCTTTCCACCTTATATGAGTTGAGATATTGCATTTCAAACAAGTCTCTTTCTCATGATGTGGGTTCCCCTTTGTGACAATCTACCGTATGCAATGCCAAACATTTTATAATGCAAGAAATTATAAGTCTAAATGGCAGGCATCATGCAAGGCATAAAATAAATCTATCTTGCCAAATTTGAACCTTTCAAAGGCTTCTTCAGGGAGAGCTACTCTCCAAACCTTGGGACAACCCAAAGGAACCTCCATCCCAAGCTAACCCTTGCTCACCCCTATCCTTTGAGAGTTAGGCAAGACCTATATGAAGTGCATTCTTACATGACGTTCGTTGCATCTAGCACATTTAATTCACTTCTTAGTCTAGAAAAAGTTTTCTCATCAAGTGGTTTAGTGAATATATCCGCCAATTGTTCTTCGGACCTAACACCTCTCAAAGAGATGTCTCCCTTAGCTTCATGGTCCCTTAGGAAATGATGGCGAATATCAATGTGCTTAGTGCGGGAGTGTTGAACGGGGTTTTTAGCTATCTTAACCGCACTTTCATTGTCACAAAGGAGAGGCACACAACCAAGTTTAATACCAAAGTCCAGAAGGGTTTGTTTCATATAAAGAATTTGGACACAACATGCACCGGCCGCAATATATTCCGCTTTCGCCGTGGACAAGGCGACGGAGTTTTGCTTCTTGCTTGACCAAGACACTAGGGAACTCCCAAGCAAGTGGCACCCACCGGAGTTACTCTTGCGATCCACGCGGCATCCGGCAAAGTCCGAATCCGAGTATCCCAAGAGATGGAATTTTGCACCTTTAGGGTACCACAAGCCCATACTAGGGGTATGCTTAAGATACCTAAGTATCCTAAAGACCGCCTTCCTATGTGATTCTTTAGGTGCCGCTTGAAAGCGAGCACACAAGCATACACTAAACATGATATCGGGCCTAGATGCGGTAAGATAAAGCAATGAGCCAATCATAGAACGGTAATTAGATTGGTCAATAGGTTTACCGTCCTTATCCACGTCGAGATGACAATTTGTTGTCATTGGAGTGCTTCTTGAGCTACAATCTCCCATCTCAAATTTCTTCAAGAGGTCCTTGGTGTACTTCTCTTGATAGACGAAGGTCCCCTCTTGAAGTTGCTTGATTTGAAATCCAAGGAGGAAGTTGAGCTCTCCAATCATTGACATCTCGAATTCCCTAGACATCATTTTACCAAACTCATGGCTAAGAGCTTCGTTAGTTGAACCAAAAATAATATCATCAACATAAATTTGACAAATGAACAAATCTCCGTTGATGTCCTTGGTGAAGAGTGTAGTGTCCACCCTCCCGATCTTGAATCCTTGCATGATGAGGAAATCCCGTAGTCGTTCGTACCACGCCCTAGGTGCTTGCTTGAGCCCGTAGAGCGCCTTGTGCAACCTATACACATGATTAGGATTCCTCAGATCTTCAAACCCGGGAGGTTGTTCAACATAAACAAGCTCGTTAATGTAACCATTAAGAAAGGCACTTTTCACATCCATTTGATAAAGTCTAATGCTATGATGTGATGCAAAGGCAAGAAGTATACGGATGGCTTCTAGCCGGGCGACCAGGGCAAATGTCTCCCCAAAGTCTAGTCCTTCAACTTGCAAGAACCCTTTGGCCACAAGTCTTGCCTTGTTGCGAACCACAACGCCCTTCTCGTCTTGTTTGTTGCGGTACACCCACTTTGTTCCGGTGATGTTCTTGTCCTTGGGTCGCTCCTCCAACACCCAAACTTCATTTCGGATGAAGTTATTGAGTTCTTCTTGCATGGAAATCACCCAATTTGGGTCTTGGAGTGCTTCCTCAATGTGAGTGGGTTCTACACACGAAACAAACGAATAGTGCTCGACGTGTGCTTACACCCCTTGACGGACTTCCAATGATTTGGTCCATTGGATGCGCCTTGGAGATGCGTCCATGCCTCATAAGTGGTTGTGAAGCACTTGGCGATGGTGATGCATGTTGCTCCTCTTGTGGTTGGACTTGATCAAGGACTTCTTCTTCTTCTTCTTCTTGATGTTGTTGTGCTTGTGAGTCTTGAGTTGGCAATGGATCATCCTTCTCTTCTTCGTCAACTTGAGGCGCCATAGAGGTGTTGTTGTTGGAACTTGAGGTTCCCCCTTGATCATGGCTCTCCTCAACTTCGGGCTTGATGTCTCCAATGGTCATGTTATTCATGGCTTCTCGTAGAGGATCATCATCTATTTCATCATGACCAAAACTCTTCTCTTGGGAGCCATTAGATTCATCAAACTCAACATCACAACTTTCCTCAACTAAACCGGAGGTTTGGTTGAATACTCGATATGTTTTTGAGTTTGATGCATAACCACGAAATATACCAACATCACATCTTATTTCAAACTTACCGAGCCTTTTCTTGCGGTAGATGTAGCACTTGCATCCAAAGACTCAAAAGTAGGAGATGTTGGGCTTTCTCCCAATGAGAAGCTCGTACGGGGTCTTTTGAAGTAGTCGATGGAGATAGACCATATTTGCGGCATGGCACGCCGTGTTGATTGCTTCGGCCCAAAACTTCTCCGACATGCCGTAGTCATCAAGCATTGCTCTTGCAAGAGTGATGAGTGTCTTGTTATTTCTTTCAACGACACCATTTTGTTGAGGAGTGTATGTGGCCGAAAACTCATGTTTCACTCCTTCACAGTCACACCACTCCCCAATGTTGTAGTTCTTGAATTCGGTGCCGTTGTCACTCCGGACCTTGATGATGGGAAGTTGAAATTCCCTTTGAGCGCGGTTGGCGAAGGTCTTGAACACTTCCGGAGTTTCACTCTTGTCACCTAGAAATAAAGTCCAAGCATAGCGAGAATAGTCATCAACAATAACGAGACAATAGAGGTTACCACCAAGGCTTTGATATGTGGACGGTCCGAAGAGGTCCATGTGGAGTAGCTCAAGTGGCTTGGAGGTTGACACCATTGTCTTCATTGGGTGGTGTGAAGCAACTTGCTTCCCGGCTTGACAAGCACTACAAAGCTTGTTCTTCTCAAATGTGACATCCTTCACGCCGGTCACCATCCCAAGCTTGAATGACTTCTTGAGTTTGCTCATCCCAATGTGCGCTATGCGTCGGTGCCATAGCCAACCCAAGCTTGTCTTAGTGAAAAGACAAGTGGATAAGCTAGCATTCTTGTTGGAGAAATCTACTAGGTAGAGATGTCCATGCCGAAATCCTTTGAAGACTATGTCTTTTCTTGTTTCACTACTCACAACAACATCATTTTTGCTAAATGTGCATGTTAGTCCAAGATCACATAGTTGTGCAATAGAAAGTAAATTAAAGCTAAGTGACTTAACGTACAAAACATTAGAAATGGATAAATCATTTGAAATAGCAATTTTACCTAACCCAATTACCTTTCCCTTAGAGTTATCACCAAAGGTGACTTGTTCATGATTGCCGGGGTTTTCTATGGTGGTGAACATACCATCATTGCCGGTCATATGTTGGGTGCACCCGCTATCGAGTACCCAATGCTTTCCTCCGGCTTTGTAGTTCACCTACACACATGAATTCAATTTTTAACTTTAGGCACCCAAGCCAACTTAGGTCCTTGTATGTGTGATACAAGTGTCTTTGGGACCCAAAGTTGCTTGGGGAGCTTCCCCTTCATGTCCTTCATGTCCTTGCCAATGAACCTAGCCTTCACCTTGCAATCTACATTACTTAAGAGATAATAACAATCATTGAAAGTAGATTTGTAATTAGTAGGAAGCTTGGGAGAGGGTCGGTTAGGAAGAGGACGCTCCCTTGTGTGGTGACCGGTGACCTCACAATGTTGGCAATAAGAACCAACTTCTTTGATGAAGCTTGTTCTTAGCTTCGGTGAGGGCACCTTTCCTTTGTTGGGAACCGGGAAGGATCCAAGTCCTCTTTTGTTGAAGGCCTTTGCTTGTTGGAAGAGGATTTCCTTGTGTTTGACCTCCCCTTTTGAAAGTCTAGCCACACTAGTGCAGAGACTCTCAATTTCTTTCAACAAGTCCTTCTCCCTAGCATTAGCTTTCAAAGGCAAATACTTGTGCAAAACATTAGTGGCATGAGAAGTAATGGATATGTTATCATTAAGAGTTTGCTTCTTCATATTTTTCAACTCTTGATCAAGCATGTCATGAGCAAGGTTAAGTGTTTGATGTTCTTGTGTTAACTTGTTGTGCTCTTCCAAGAGTGTTTGGTGTGCTAAGTTAAGTTCATGATTATCTATCTTGATTTTAGCCTTTTCTTCCTCAATTTGCTTGACATGGGATTTGAGCATGTCATGCTCTTTGAGTATGTTTTCATACTTGTCAAGCAAATCAAGGTTAGCACTCTCAAGTCTAGCATGAGTTTCTTCAAGCACTTTAACCTTACTCTTTTCCCTCTTAATGATAGCATGATATTCATTTATCAAAGAAGTTAAATCATCGGGGGAAAGCTCATCATCGCTAGAGTCGTCACATACCTTGGTGTTACCTTTCGCCATGAGGCACATGGGCGGTGGATGAAGAGGTGCATCATCATTGTTGGCGATGGCGAGGCCAGCCAAGCTTTCTTCTTCCTCTTCACTCTCTTCATCACTTGTTTCTTCGTCGGTGACCCATTCATTTGCCTCACACATGAACACCTTTTGTGGGACATTTCTCTTCTTTGGGAAGAGCCTTGCCTTCTTTCCCTTGTCATGTTTCTTCTTCCCAAAGGATCTTGGCTTGGGTTTGGCCTCTTCTTCATCATCATCACTTCCTTCAAGCTTGCGATGCTTGCTCTTGTGGTTCTCTCTTCTTTTGTCCGGTTTTGGACAATCATAGGAGATGTGGCCTTGATCACCACAGTTGTAGCAAGTCTTGTGATCATCTCTCCTTGGTAGAAATGCTCTCTTCTTGGGATCAAATGTGTATCCCTTCTTCGTGATCTTGGAGTTCAAGCGTGCGAACTTTCTCATCATCAACGCAAGCTCATCATCATCATATTCACTTGATGCTTGTTCTTCTTCACTTGAGCTAGGCTCAACCACCTTCTTCTTCTTGAGGCTTGTTTTCTTGGTGGAGGCCTTTAGAGCAATTGTCTTTGAAGATGATTGCTCCATCATCCCAAGTACACTCATCTCATGAGCGTGTATTTCTCCAATGAGCTCCGAAACTTCAATGTGGTCAAGTGACTCTTTTTGGAGCATGGAGTTGATGATGTTGTACCTTGGCTTGCGAAGGAGCATGAGGATCTTGCGGTTGATGAGTCCCTTGCCAAGAGAAGCAATGTCAAGAGCATTTATTTCTTCAATAAGAACATTTAAGCGAAAGAACATCTCATTGACATTTTCATGAGGTAGCATCTTAAATTCATCATATTTAGCTTTAAGCATTTGATATTTAAGTTCCTTGACTCTAGAAGAGCCCTCATGAATCTCTATTAAGCAAGCCCAAATTTCACAAGCCTTTTCCTTGCTAGCAATCCTAGAAAACACATCTTGACTAATACATTCATAGATTGCATTCCTAGCTTTAGCATCCCATTTAATTTGATCACCAACATAATTGTGTTCTCCAAACCCCGTGTGGGTCGCTTCCCATACTTCGGGCGCAATAGCCTCTAGATAAGCGTGCATGCGTGCTTTCCAATAGGCAAAGTTCTTGCCCTCGAAGATAGGAACCGAACGCCCAACCTTGGTCATTTTAGCTCTCTAGCAGTGAAGCTAGAATGATCCTATGAGCAACCAAGCTCTGATACCGATTGTAAGGATTGAATGCCCAAGAGGGGGGGTGAATTGGACTTCTTTTGAAAAATTCTAAGCAATAAAACTTAATTTATAAAGCCCAATTCCCTACGCAAACTATCTATGCATTCTAGTAGATAGAAACTTCGCGGAATATAAAATGCATAAAAGTAAGGGAAAGGAGAAGGATGCAAACTCCCGAGGAGACACGAGGATTTATACCGTGGTTCGACAAGATCATCAAGATATTCCTACATCCACGTTGTGGCACCCACCAAAGGGTTTTGCCTAACCCAAGTCACTGAGACGAGGGGTCTTCACTATTCCTCTCCGTTTGCCTCCCTTGGCAAGGTGGAGCTCAAGCCTTGTACAACTTCGACCCTCTGGGCTTCCACAAACGCCTTGGCAAGCTCCGGAAGTCTCCTCACAGTTACAAACACCAAGGGCACTCCCTTGAGGCTCTCTCACTATCCTAGAGAGTCCACTCACCTAGAACGGAGGCACACAAGCTCTCTCTCTAGCTAGTTCTAGCCTAACTCTTGGTGTATAGGTGATCGAAATGATGTGGAGATGATTTCTCATGGTCTTGAATGCTTGTGGATGTGTTGATAGTGTCTAGTGATCAAGACTTTACGAAATGACAGGATTAGGGGGTATTTATAGCCAGCCTCCCCGAAATAGCCGTTGGAAAAGTAGGCTGACAGAACTTTACTATGAACACTGGATGATCCGATGTCTCCCCTTTAGGTATCATCGGTCAAGTTACTTTAGCTGACGTCATTGTGTCAGATATGACTGTTGTTAGACCGATGTTGATCCTGTCTTTTCATCTGATGATCCGATGGCTCTTCCTCCAGAATTTTCTCAAACTTGATGCTTACTAGAGTAATCGACCGATGTGTGCTTCTCTGTACATCGGATGATCCGGTGCTACACTTGGTCCAATGATATTGCAAACTGTACTGATGGACCGATGTTGCTGAGCCATTCACATTGGATGATCCGGTGAGTACTTTGTTCTGAGGTCTTCTTCTTCAGTTGAACCAACTCGATCGATGTGTTGTTCTGGGGTATCATCAGTTGATCCGGTGAGTTGATTTTGTTTGCTTTGAGTTGTTTCTAAGTGATTCTTTTGTGTCTTGTTTGATTGACCTCTTTGACATTTATTGCAAAGGCATTTCTGATGATCTTTAAGCATTGAATGTTGTCAATTTAAAGTTGAATGACTTTGACATAAGAGCTTTCACTTCTTGTCTTCATATCATTGATTTGATCTCATACATTGATTGTTAGGGGTCTCCAGTGACATATGATTTCATTTTATTGAGTGATTATGGGGACCTTGCATTCACAAATTCATTAGTAAAATCCAATGGTTGTCATTAATCACCGAAACCATACCTCATGGGGGCCTGGATGCTTTCAATGTCTTACTAGTGTAGCTTAGTTGTCAAGCAAGTATTTCCGCAATCTTTTGCCTACTGTTGTTCCCTACCAAGCTCCACAAAAGCCACATTTAGATGCAGGTTCAAAAGAGGCATTGCCTTGGTGTGGAAAATTCCACATACACAATTTGAGTGATTGAGAGTTATCATTTGAGAAACATATGTCCATTTTTGAAAATCATTTGAAACTCTTCGGGATTTAAGTAGAACTTAGATTTTTGGAATAATGAATGCTTTTGTGAGGTGTTCTATCTTTCAACCACCGAAGAAGAGGATAAGCCAAAAGCCCAATGAGGACTAAGGTAAAAGGTGAGTATTATTGCCAATTTATTCAATACAAGGTGGAATATTTAGTTGTGCAATTGGTACTATTAAAACATAGAACATAGCAGCAACTCCTAATCAACAACCTAAATTCTTAGTCTTTGCTTCGGGACGAGCAAAAAGTAAGCTTGGGGGAGTTTGTTGACGGTTGTTAAGTACTAATTTTGACTGTCAACATATTTCATATATGTAAAGGAATAAACATTTACCAATTTTGATCGTCAATATATTTCATATATGTGAAGAAATAAACATTTCTTGCATGCATTGCTTTTAGAAATAACCTAGCTCCACTTGTACTTGGAAAGAATTGTGCATACAGTCATTTTATGCAGAAATGATGAGAAACCACAGGAGGGATTCTAAAAAGTACACTCCTCGCCAACCAGGAGTTGTCATGTGACAGCACATGAATCCATGGACCATTCTCATGCGTTTTCGAGGGAATCCAATGGCAATTCACGCGGGAATGGTCAGAGGACTTACCAGTCAGCCTGCGGGAGAAAGCACACAACGAGTGAGGCTGATCAGGGTGCGGTTGAACTAGGGGTTTGACAGATTCATTCCTGGCGTCAAATTCAGTCCACTGCTACGCGTCACTCTCATTTGGTGCCATGAAGTCGGTGATGACTGATTTGCGAGTAAAAGATGGCAGGAACCGACGTAGAAACTAGAATAAGTATGACTCCTCACTCTTCACTTCAACACACATCACACTCTTGTATACACACTTCTCCTAATTCTTAGTGGAGTTTATACTGTACAGAGGATCATCTAGTTCTCAAGTCCATTTTGGGAAATGTATGACTCATGTATCTTTTCTCTTATTTGTGACTCTATGCATTTCAATAATAGTAGTCTTTTCATATTCATATGCTTGAGTGAAGCATTTCTTGTTTTCTTGTGGAATCCATGCATGTGGTAGGTTTACTTATTATTATGATAGTGTAGTAACCATTTTATTATATTTCATAAACACCATAAGCCTCCACTATAGTCTAGTATGTATAATATGAATACGTTAGCATGAATAACATAGTGCTTGGTCCCAACATTGATTCAACGATGTTTAAGATAGTCATTACCTTAGAAAGATATGTGTACCATGACTTCAAAGGTATTTGCTTAGCATGCAAGTGTGGTGCTTGGATAGTTAACTAACGTTAGATGTCTCATAGTTCCACGAATTTTAGGGGTAGGTGGCAGGTGGTGACAACACTATACGTCCTTTGTACTCTCCCACGTTCGGCTAAGTGTGTGTCACACTACCACATATTATGAATTTACCCATGTCATGATAATTAATTAGTATTCTATACCTAAATCATAAGAATTGTGATATATTTACTTCACCATCTTCCTTTGAGATAAATATGATACCCTTGAGAATACTCATAGGTGGAATGCTACAACGGTATTTTCCGTGCACTTGCGGATATCATCTTGCACTGACCCTAGGATACATTAGTGAAGCTATACTGACACCATTGCCATGGATGCCTTACTAGTGTAGTTTTCTTGTCAAGCAAGCATTTCTGATATCTTTTATCGGGGATGATATGTGGTCGTAAGAAATACCAACATCTCCAATGACCTCCAGCTTGAGGAGATCAATATGTAGCCTGAGCCAAAGAGTACCAATGCCCTGCGGGTCGCACCCCGCTGCCCGCATCGTCCAATAGTCCTCCTCCATGCGCCCCTGCTTCTGGCGCCCCATCCTCTAACCGAGGCTGGAACCAGCGAAACAACATGCGGAAAGACAACAGATTCCCCGTTCCAACAAATCTATGGAACAGGACCCTGCATCTCTGGGGTGGTGCTCTGCCCCACCTCGGTCCTCCACCAAGCACCATGTTGTGTCCCCGCATGCCTGCTCCTCAGTGGAAAGCTCTTCAAGCGCATTAAGGACCTTACGGTGTGTCTGTCCATGGTCCTCCAATTTTCTAGACACCCATCGACCAGGCCTTGCTCTACTACAATAGTCAAATCGTGTTATACGACGATTAGACCACCACTGTGGCTCCAGGTGATCAGAATGTCAACCCTCAGAACAAGATGGCCAACTCGTACAATGCCATATCGCTGACACTGCCACCGCTCGTTGAGTGGTATCTGGACTTCGACATCGATTAACACATGAGCTCCTCTCCCGGTAACCTCTCCTCCCCAAACCACCTTCTCATTCGACTCCTCTTCTACAGTTGTAGGTAACAGGTTATTGTTGCTCGTTACCTCCATTGGCCACACATCATTTCCTACTTCCGCTCGCCCAATACATTTGCATCGTGTTTTTGTGCCTCCGCACATCATTATAAATTTGATTTATATTCGTCAGTTCACCACTGACAACAATGTTTCCAATAAATTTGATCCCTTTTGACCTTTCTATAAGAGATTATGGACACATGGAGCGTGATCGCCAGGTACTATAGTATCTGATGAGAAAAAGGATGATGCCCGATCTTCCAAAAGGTAATAGGTAAGTCGATTGATGGAGATCTCGACGTTGATGATCCGAGGCTCTCGAGTAGAACACGAACAGCCCCTGCAATCACTACACCACGGCTCCGTTGGTTATCAACCATGCTTCACACGATTGACCTCGCCAAGAAGGCTAATCCCTGCAAGTGCAACCGAGAACACAAGCAAGAACGTAGAAGACACGATCTGAAATCGCGAAGTTGGGGTTTCACAAACTGTAGAACAGCGATATTATTAATCTATGCAAAACCCAATTGTCTATGGCGGCTACTATGGAGTATATATAGGTGGGAGGACGTCCAAGGGGGTATTAGGGTCGTGACCTAACCCTAATACACGAAAATAATGGACTTAGACTTGATACAAGGCCCAATGGCCCAATAAGGTGGCGCAGCACCCTGACAGATTTTGTACTTGATTTTGTTTCGACGATTCCCGTCCACTCCAAAGGAATTTTGACATGGAACCGGTTCCATTGGAAAGGTTATCCTCTCCCCTTTCCGTGCATATGTAGAACGTCCAAAACGGAGTTCGTATGCGTCCTGGGCGTCCGTTTTAGTGCGTACTGCTCCTAGACTCCGAGTTGGATACGATTTGGAGTTTGGTTCGGTTTCCATCTTCTTTGAACGAATTCTCTGGTCTTCCACGTCCCTAATACTCCCTCCAAGTACTCCTTGAACCTCTCCATGGATCCTAATCACAAATAAATCATTAAGTAGCAATTTATGTTCAAAAACATATAAGGAAATATATAAGAACGAGTTCACCTCTGAAATTAATTGTTGTGTATGAACTCTATTGATTGCATCTTGTATGTTCAATGGAGTGTTGTTTGTATCCATAGAAGTGATGTCCTCATCATCCTCCCCTTCTTGAATTGGAGTCGTCCTCGACTCAAGTTCATCTTCTATCATGTGTGGGTCCATATGTGCAACACCAGCAAATCTTCTTGTAAGCATGAAAGGAGGAGGCCAAGGTGGCGGACGACATAGCGCACCATCTTGATCTTGTCCAAACAAGAGTGCACATTCACTTGAGCCAGGATCCCAAACAAATAAACTTTGTACCATATTTGTAGGTGCAATGATAATGTGCATGATCTCGTCATTCTCCCCTTCTTTATGACAAGCCGTCCTCGGCTTGCTCGTATGTCCAGGAAAAAGGATTGCTTTGGGGGTAGAATGAACTCTGTCCATATTGCACGACTGCAGCGAACAATACTTCTCTTTTATTTTTTGTCCCTGCTGCAAGAAAAAAATACTAGAAAAGCTTGACAAAACATTATTAGCGTTAGTGCATTCATTTACTTTAGGATGTTGTTGCAGCACAAAAGGAGTTTTCTCATTTGAACAAACGTAAACTTTATGCACCATAAACACACCACTATGTTCATATTTGCCTATTGTATGAAAAATATTTTTACTTAACAAAGGCAATTCAGATTGGGAAAATATTCTCTTCTTTACTATATCTAGATCACAAAGAGTGTCAAATTCAATATAACCCAAAGTATTTGGAGAAGACAAAAAATTCAGCTCATCATTTTCAGCAGTAGTGGTGATCAAATTATGAATTTCAGCACAAGTAGGTGAATCCAAAACACAATCATCTTGTACATTAACTTGTTTTTGCATAGGTATAATAGAGTTATCAGCACACAACTCTTTCGTAGCGCAATGATCAGCAGGAAAATCAACATGTGACAATGGTGTATAAATAAATGATTCTAATAGTTGCTCCTCAAAAATAGCATGATTGGTGGAAAAATTCAGAACATTCAAAAACTTCTCACCTTCAACAAGTGTGTTGTGATATTCGTTACCTTTATTCTCATTTTCAGCAGTAATTGTGGGTGAAATATGAATTGATAGATCTGAATTTTCACAGGAGTTGTTGAACACCTCATTCGCTTTTGGATTTTCTACAATTATTGGTTCTTGTTCCTGCAAAAGGTTAGGCATAGGAGGAGGTACAACAAGAAAATTCTTCTCAAGCTCATGTATTTCATCTTTGCAATTGGATACACTAGTAAATGTTTCTCGCATAAGAATTTTCATATCTTTCCATGTTCGAGGTTTTTCTAAATCATTTAAATTGTTCCACCAAGTTAATGCACAACCTACTAATGCACTTGCAACATTTCTAATCTTCCTCCTCTCACACATATGACATTTTCCAAAAATTTTATCCAACTCTATTTCCCAAGCAATATATTCATCGTAACCAAAACCATCATAAGAAGGAAGAGATGGGAGAATGTAATTACTTCTTGTGGAAGGTGTTGTAAAGGTGGTCTGAATGTCATGTGAATCCTTGGTTGATGTTTGATTTTTAGTGAGCAACTTCATCGTCGTCTTCATCATGTCCATCATCTCAGCATGTAATGCATGATTCTTGCTTTTACCTGACATTGTTAGTAGCAAAAAAAAGACAACACAAAAAATATGTTATCCCTATCAACTACAAAGGATAATAGCAAGGTGGAAGTGGAATCACACACTCTCAAGCGTCTTACCACGCTCTTACAAGTGTTCTTACCTACACTGCAGGTGGCAAACGGTGGCCGGTATGAAGAAACCAATGAAGCGTGGGATGATTGCAAAGGTGTATCGATTCTGCTCAAGAGTAAGGTGTAGCTTGGATGGCACTTTATTTGTAGCAAGGATTAGCAACAATGAAATCAGATAGTAAAGTTGAATAAGTGTCCAAAGTATTTGTCAAAGTTGCTGGCCTAAATGTGTTCCTAGTAGTTCAAGCTAGCAAGACATGAGACAAAAATAGATGACACAAAGAATGCAAGCACTTCTGTTTTTTTGTTGTTTTTTTCTCCTTTTTTGTGCGGCTTTTGTATCTTCTTTTGCACTTGCCTTTTTCTTTTTTCTTCTTTTTTTTTTCAGAATGTGCTGCAAAAGAAGAACACAATGCAAACACTCAAAGATATCTCGTATGTCTGTTACAGATTTTCTGCTCAATGTTCTAAGGACAATTAAGCACCTTTATAGTCCCCAAATCTAAAAACTTTGAACAGAAATATTATAGATCTATCTCTCCTCTTTGATTTCAGTATATGGAAGATCTATTTTGGATAAGAACAATGGGAGATATTGCCCCCGAAATACAGACTGTTCAGAATTTTTAGATCAATAACAGATTCAGATCTAATGCAATTTAGACATCGATAAATATATTTTCTTGGAGAATGATGAATATTAAAGTTATAGAAAACTTCTTAAGCTTTCCAGAAAGTACAAGAACTCTAAAATACGAGTTCGTATGAGCGAGATATGATGAAAATACCGAACTGGACAGAGGCGAATCTAATCTGGACGTGATGACGTGATTCAAAAGGATGAATCACACAATGCAAAACTCAAACTAAGACCAAAAACACTTTCTAAACCAGCAATATGACTCAACCACGGACACAAACTCAACAAAACCAAACTGAATAACAAAGTTGCAAAGGCTCAATATGGTTTGGACAAAGTAATGAACAGATCTACTAAACTGCAAGTTTTTTTGTGGCTTTTTTTGTGGACTCTAGGTATGAAAAACAAAACTAATGTAATGGATAGATGAATTACCTAACGGGCAACCTGGAAATCTGATATCAATTGATGAGAAAAAGGATGATGCCCGATCTTCCGAAAGGTAATAGGTAAGTCGATTGATGGAGATCTCGACGTTGATGATCCGAGGCTCTCGAGTAGAACACGAACAGCCCCTGCAATCACTACACCACGGCTCCGTTGGTTATCAACCATGCTTCACACGATTGACCTCGCCAAGAAGGCTAATCCCTGCAAGTGCAACCGAGAACACAAGCAAGAACGTAGAAGACACGATCTGAAATCGCGAAGTTGGGGTTTCACAAACTGTAGAACAGCGATATTATTAATCTATGCAAAACCCAATTGTCTATGGCGGCTACTATGGAGTATATATAGGTGGGAGGACGTCCAAGGGGGTATTAGGGTCGTGACCTAACCCTAATACACGAAAATAATGGACTTAGACTTGATACAAGGCCCAATGACCCAATAAGGTGGCGCAGCACCCTGACAGATTCTGTACTTGATTTTGTTTCGACGATTCCCGTCCACTCCAAAGGAATTTTGACATGGAACCGGTGCCATTGGAAAGGTTATCCTCTCCCCTTTCCGTGCATATGTAGAACGTCCAAAACGGAGTTCGTATGCGTCCTGGGCGTCCGTTTTAGTGCGTACTGCTCCTAGACTCCGAGTTGGATACGATTTGGAGTTTGGTTCGGTTTCCATCTTCTTTGAACGAATTCTCTGGTCTTCCACGTCCCTAATACTCCCTCCAAGTACTCCTTGAACCTCTCCATGGATCCTAATCACAAATAAATCATTAAGTAGCAATTTATGTTCAAAAACATATAAGGAAATATATAAGAACGAGTTCACCTCTGAAATTAATTGTTGTGTATGAACTCTATTGATTGCATCTTGTATGTTCAATGGAGTGTTGTTTGTATCCATAGAAGTGATGTCCTCATCAGTATCAGACAACACTATTCTTTCTTCTTGCTAACACATTCGCCTTCGCATGCTTTAACTGTGTGCACCACACCGTCTAGTCTTTAATATCGTTGGCTTCGCCATTTGGGATTTGAGGTTTTGTCTCGAATGTTTTCACAATGTAACCTACCAGTTCGATCCTCACACATGACTTCCATTTTCCTTATTGAATTCTCGTGTTAAGAACAACTTTTATTTTATACATTATGGTTTATGGACCTCACCTGTACAGAGTGTTTCTAGCTATAAATATTATCTTACTGTTCTTGTTGATTGCTCACATTACTTGTGAACTTTTTTCACTTCACTTCATATCTTATACTTTTCCAGCCTTGTCATTCTTCTTTGCCTATGTCAACACTAAGTTTGCCACATCATTAAGGTTGTACAATGTGACAATGAGCAGGAATTTGAAAATTCCATTTCTTGCGCATTTTTTGCTCGTCTTGGTGTTGTCTTGTGTCTTTCTTATCCTCACACTTCCCCCAAATCGGTCACACTGAGTGTATTTTTCACACCACCAATGACACAATGTGCTCTATGATATTCTGAGCAAGTGTTTTGGCCGCTTATTGGGTAAAAGTGCCTAACACCACTACTTATCTGATTAACTGCAACCGTTGTAAAAACTTTCATTTGCCACCCTGCATTTCATACTCTTTGGCACCCACCCTGATCTTTAAACCTCTCCGCCACAACCAAACTCAAGCTTGCTCCCAGTTCAAGTATGTGTATTACTTGGCTACCCATCCGACCACAAAGGTTGGCATTGCCTCCACTTAGCTCAAATCGGATCATCCACTCCCGACATATCACCTTTGACGAGTCCTCTTTTCACTTTAATTTTTTTTGAAACTGATGATTCATTGGTGCCCTTTACACTGACTTTTTCTAGGTAATCATTGACATGAGCCTTCGCCAGGCTTTTATGCGCTTGGCGGTCATACCATGCCATCGGTGGTCCAACCACCACCCCAGACGGTCAGACCGCTACCTGACACATAGAACTTCTCGCCATGATCAACCATACACTTCAATTGGTGGTCCCCCTACCACCTCAAGCGGGCGTTCAGAGTGCCCCTCGACACAGAGCCTCCTAGACCCTTGTCCACCTGATGGTCTGAATTATCAAGCTAGCAATCTAACCACTACGTCTTGCGGTCTGACCACAACACTCAACAAGCAGACAATCACCCCACACAAAGGCCAGACATGCCTCTATTCAATGTGTGGTCAGACCACCACATCAAGCGGTCCAACCGCCTCGAGCTCCATCCCAGCTGTTTGTTGATACTTCATAACGTGTACACATCATCCTAGCAGCAAGGCTAGTTCTGCAGAGGCACTAGACTAACCTAAGCCAAAGCAAGATGAGTTATGCAAGCGCACGGAAAGTACTGCTATAGCATTTCACCCGAGAGTATTCCGTAGGGTATCGTATTTGTTTATCCCAAAGGAAGGCAAGGTAGAAGAGAGACAAGGTCAAGGATAGAAGAGGGTGTTCTAGTTAGGGATTCGGTAGGATGGATAAATGAAGTGATGGGGTAGTGTGACACACACCTAAGCAAACTACTCTAAGGGGTAAGAATGTCCTAGTGGAGGATAAGTTAAGAAGAGAGAGAGCTACTTCTACTGTGTTTTAGGTATTCATATACATAGTCAACTAGTGTACATATGGCTATGCTAACTACGAGTACTAGGGCTTAGCAGTCCAACATATCGGGCACGAGTTTATCTCTAAGAATATCAGAAGGATTCCCACCACGAGCCTGCGGCGTAGCCAAACGTGGAGGATTACGAAGGGTGGACAGGGTTGTCACCACCTGCTTCCTACCCCTACAAACCGTGGGTTACGTGACATCCAATGCTACTTTATTATCTAAGCACCATGCTTACATAATAAGTAAATACCTTAAGAGCCTAGGTACAAGCACCATCCTAAGGCAATGACTAACCTAAACATCGTTGAAACCAATGTTGGAACCAAGCACTACATTACTCATATTAACATAATCACATTAATACCTAATTACACTATAGTGTAGGTACATGATGTTTATTATAATATAATAAGGACGTTATAACTAGATCATAATGACATCTATACCTAACACATGCATGAAATCCACAACCAAACAAGGACTGCTTCATCCAAGTATATAAATAAGTAAATGAACGTGGCCTAGAGGGGGGTGAATAGGCCTTTTGAATTTCCTGCCCACTTAATAGAGTTGTCAAAAACTTGATTGACCGGACTAGTCCGGTTATGTGGGCGGACTAGTCCGGTGTGCTGAAATATGTGAATTGATTAAGTGTTGTTTGGGAAACTAGGTTCTTCTAGCAGCGGAAATGAGAACAACAGATTCTTTGATTTAAGATTAGTGTATGAATGCACGTGAAGACTTGTGAGCAACTTAAATTGTTGTTTATCAATCAAGTGATCTAGTGAACAAAAAGTAAAGTAAATGAGGTACAAGAGACAAGCAAATTTTTACCGAGGTTCGATCTCACCACGAGATCTACGTCCTCGTTGAGGAAGATCACAAAGAGCCGGGTCTCCAACCCTTTCCCTCTTCAAGTCACCATGAAGACCGACTTGATTCCACTATCACGGGTAATCACCGAGTTTGTGAGGCAACCTCACACGTTGAGGGCTCCCACAAGAATTACAACGAAAGAGGCGATCAAATACACTTGAAAGTATTACAATGCAGAGTATAAGTGTAGAAATATCAAACCCCAAGAGCTCGCAATGAAGGAATGACGATCTCCCAATCCCGAATCCAAGTGTTCTAATGATTTGACTCTTTTTGCACCTTAGATGTGTGGGGAGATGTGTTTTGGGCTCTTGGGACAAAGTGGCGGCACTAGGGTCTGTGTTTTTAGTAGTATTCGACGTGTGTGTTCTTGGGAAGGCCGTGGATTCTCTATTTATATGGTTTCCAAGAAGTTACCTTTGAAAAACCCTAATACTGGACTAGTCTGGTGCAAGTCCGGACTTGTCCGGTCACAGTGTAACTCGAAGTCTAGAAAGTCTGGCGGACTAGTCCGGTGCTGTGTGAAGGTGGACTCCAGAAAGTTCAACGGACTAGTCCGTGGACTAGTTCGGTCTCCACAGATGGGAGACTTCAGAAAGTTCAACGGACTAGTCCAGTGGACACACAGACTAGTCCGGTCTCCCGATATGAGAGACTCCAGAAAGTTCAACGGACTAGTCCGGTGGACACACGGACTAGTCCGGTCTCCTGAGAGGGGAGACTCCAGAAAGTGTAACGGACTAGTCCGGTCCATGATCGGACTAGTCCGGTGCGTTGTGAAAGTTAGGTTAATTTTAAAGCTCTTACCCCTGCGCAAAGTTGTGAGCTCTTGGAGTGTGTATTTCATACACTTCCTATACATTTAAACTCTAATTTGATCTTCCAAGCTCCATAAAAGTATCCCTCTTTGGACACCACTCCATTTTTCACCTTTTTGTGTGCACCGAGGTGTTTCACTTTGTTTGTTCTGCAATCATCTCAATAGTTTCATTAGGATCTCATATGTTTGTCATCAATTAGCCAAAACCCACAAGGGATATCCTAGATGCACTTACAATCTCCCCCTTTTTGGTGATTGATGACAACCATTTGAGACATCACAATTGTGAATAAAATCTTGATTTTCATAAGGTGTGCACATATGAGAATGACGATTAATTCACAAAAATCTTCTCACATATGCACACATCTTATGGTGGGGTGCCTAATAGGTGTGTGATCAACAAAGTGTGATGAAATAAAGATAATCAATAATGAGCATAGAGATAAACATTCGAGAAACAATAAGCATCACACATAAGAAAAGAAATAGTGCATTACAAGGTTTTAAAAATAAGTACATGTCCTCGATCACAAAAGCAAAATAACTACTACTGGAGATAGTCTCAAACTAGTCTCAATCTCTCCCCCTTTGGCATCAAGGCACCAAAAAGGGAAAAATTGAGGGGAATCACTCATCGCCGCTCCCTTCTTCAGTTTCGGTCCGATCGTCATCTTCATCACCATCATCATTCACCAGAGCAGGATCTTCCTCGGAGTCCTCGAAGGCGGGCGGTGATCCAACCGGCTCAATCTCAAGCTTGTCACAGATAGCTTTGATGTTGGTATTTACATATTGCTGATGTTTCTTCTGCCTAACTTCAATCTTGCGGCAGCAGGCAAAGATGGAGGTGAGCATTTTGAGTACGCCACTGGAGGATTCATGGACAGGCGCAGAGCCAGGAGGAGCAGCTGCAGATCTTGTGGCATTCACATCTTGAGTTTGTTTAGTCCTCCTCTCAGCTTCGGGGGAGGAAGGGGCAGGTGGTGCCGAGGGAAGAATGTACTCGGTGGGCTTTTGTGGCTTCAACACCATATGAGAGACATCCTTGACAAACTCAAGTCCCATCACTTTCTCAATCATGAACATGATGTACGGGGCATACCCGCAAGACCTACTTGGAGTGATTGAGATGTTCACAATGTCGTTGTAGATATACTCAAAGACATTGAATGGTCTGCTTCCACTAATGACCTTCATTAGGGTCCTCAAGGTTCCTTGGATAGTCCCCGCATCTCCATCTTTCGGGGCTATTGTCTTCCTCAAGATTCTATTGAGGACCACAAAGAAGGGCTTCAAATATTTGATGTTGGTAGGAGTATAGGGTATCCTTGTGTCATAGAGGAACTTGAGCTCATCCTTCTCCAAGGGTTGCAAATTGTGGATGACAAGATCATGATCCAGAGTGTGTTCAAGGTGAAGAATCCTTGCAAACTCATCATAAGTAACACTATAATTGGAACCATGAGTCATCCAAGTAAGACTGTCTCCATCACCCCGATCAAAGTAGAGCATAGAGTAGAATTGGGTGATGATCTCATTGTTCCAGTCATTCTCAAAGGAAAATAGTTCCTTCAGACCGTGCCTCTCCAAGGCCTCAACCACCTCACAAAAGGCAGGATACTTCTTCGACTGCATGTATCCAATGTTCACCCATTGACTCTTTACAACGGGATTCTTCATCTTCATGTACACATGCTCGTAGTAGTCGGCATGGAAGTTGCTTCAGAATCTTGGGTTTGAGCATTGCCGAGGTTGATTATACATATTAATCTTTTTGAAGCTATCGGCAAGCTCACCCCCTTTTCCAGTGAAATCCTCACTGGAACGCTGCCTGTTGCGGTGACTTGGGTTTTTCATCTTCAGGGGCCCAATGGGACCACTAGCAAGCCCCTTTCCCTTTATTTAGAGCCCTCTTTGGCCCTGAGGAGCTCTCGGCGGCTTTTCCTTGGGCCTTCTTGACAACCACCTTCCTCTTCTTAGGCAGATTGTCGTCGGAGGGTGGAGAGTGGACATTGACATCATGTCTTTTCTTCATGTACCTCTCCTTGGCTCTCCTTGCTTTTTCACATTCAACTTCTTCATAAATGTGGAAAGAGCTGTCATCTGAGCTTGAAGACATCGTGCCTTATAAGGAGTTCATGGATTAGATAAGAATGAACCAAGGATCGAGGTCAAATAAGGGATTTAGATGTCAGAGACCGGACTTGTCCGGGTTCAGAGTGCGGACTTGTCCGGCATACCGGACTTGTCCGGCATACCGGACTTGTCCGTATCTGAGCGTCGGACTAGTCCAGCCTGGCAAGAACCCTAATGATTTCCTTGAATTCCAAAACTTCTATCTAAGGATACAAAATGACATGTAGGTGGTAGGAATACATCTATGAAGCCAATGTACAACCTTGGAATCAAAGGAAACGAGCTAGAATGAGAAAAGTTGAGATTTTGGTTTTAGGGTGAATTTTACCGAGATTTCAAGATCCGCGTTGAGGAGGCTTGAATCTGTCCGGAGGGGAGGATCAAATCGTCGAGGAGAGGATTCCCCACAGAGGAAACTTGATTTTTGAGGGCTCAACTCAGAGGTCTCTTCGGGGGGCTAGGGTTTAGGAGAGAAGAGGAGAGGTGAGGGAGAGGAAGTCTGGTCAAGTGGAGGGAGGTTTGAAATTTTGATCTGGGTCGGCCAGCCGCTTATATACATGGTCGACTGGACTAGTCCGGTGCCCTTGGAAAACCTAGGAGGAGAGACTGTCCGGACTAGTCCGGTGGCAAACCTGACTAGTCCGGTGCCCCTGGAAAACCTATGTATTTTGAGATAATTAAAAGTGATCCAAGGACAAGTTTTGCAAATAATCTTGGTAATTATGACCTGTAGACAATCAACAATGAAAAGTGGTCATAAACTGCAAGATTTCTTCATTAAAATAGTTTTCTTAGAAGAAAAAGAGGTGAGGAGCAGTTTTCAACAATAAAATGCGATGTTTGAGGTTTCAACCAGATATGCAACGTTTCAAGCCACATTTCGAGAGTCAAGAATATTAAGTTCATTTCTAAGCTCACAAAACCTTTTCTCATCAAATGGTTTGGTGAAAATATCCGCAAGTTGTTTTTCAGTCCTAACATGTGAAATGGCAATGTCACCTTTTAATGAATGATCTCTAAGAAAATGATGACGAATATCTATGTTCTTAGTTCTTGAGTGATCTACAGGGTTGTGTGCAATTTTTATAGAACTTTCATTATCACATAGAAGCGGGATATGGCTAAGATTGTAGCCGTAGTCCCTAAGAGTTTGTCGCATCCAAAGTAGTTGTGCGCAACAACTACCGGCTGCAACATACTCTGCTTCCGCTGTGGAGAGAGCAATGGAGTTTTGCTTTTTAGATGACCAAGAAACTAGGGACCTACCAAGAAATTGACAAGTCCCTGACGTGCTCTTTTTATAGACTTTGCATCCTGCATAGTCGGCGTCGGAATAGCCTATCAAGTTAAACTTGGATCCTTTGGGATACCAAAGGCCCAAGTTGGGTGTGTGCACAAGATACCTTATGATTCTTTTTACAGCAATTGAGTGACACTCTTTAGGTGCGGCTTGAAACCTTGCACACAAGCAAACACTAAGCATAATATTTGTCCTAGATGCACATAAATAAAGTAAGGAGTCGATCATGCACCGATAAACCTTCTGGTCCACATTTGGACCGTCTTCATTGAGGTCAAGATGTCCATTAATGGCCATGGGTGTCTTGATGGGCTTGGCTTTGTCCATATTGAATTTCTTGAGAATGTCCTGTGTATATTTGGTTTGGCTTATAAATATACCTTCTCTTAGTTGCTTCACTTGGAATCCCAAGAAGAACTTCAATTCGCCCATCATTGACATCTCGAACCTATCTGTCACAATTTTGCTAAATTCTTCACAGAAAGATTTGTTAGTGGATCCAAAGATAATGTCATCAACATAAATTTGACATACGAATAGATGATCATCACAATGTTTAGTGAAAAGTGTATAGTCAGCTTTACCAATTTTGAATCCATTTTGAGTCAGAAAATCTCTAAGGCACTCGTACCAATTGAGGAGCTTGTTTGAGGCCATAGAGAGCCTTACGCAGTTTGTAGACATGATCGGGATACTCTTGGTCTTCGAATCCTGGTGGCTGCTCCACATAAACTTCCTCCTTGATTGGACCGTTTAAGAAAGCGCTTTTGATGTCCATTTGATACAGCTTAAAATTATGGTGAGCAGCATATGCCAATAAAATGCGAATGGACTCAAGTCTAGCTACAGGAGCGAAAGTTTCATCGAAGTCCAAACCTTCGACCTGAGAATAGCCCTTGGCCACCAATCTCGCTTTATTTCTTGTTACTACTCCATGCTCATCTTGCTTGTTTCGAAAGACCCATTTGGTTCCGACGATGTTCGCCCTTGGTCTCTCCACCAGCTCCCACACTTCATTTCTTTTGAAGTTGTTCAACTCCTCTTGCATTGCCATCACCCAGTCTAGATTCCTTAAGACTTCTTCTACCCTGTATGGTTCCATAAAAGACACAAAAGAAGAGTATTCATAGAAATTTGCAACTCGAGATCTAGTAGTTACTCCCTTAGCAATATCTCCAATGATATTATTGACAGGATGGTCTCTTTGCACGCTCTGATGTACTCTTGGGTGTGGAACTTGTGTAGTTGCTTGTTCTTCATTATCTTCATGTTTATTGTCTCCCCCTAGATCATTGCTCCCATGATTATCTTGATATTCTTGATTTTCCTCATCTTGATCTTGTGAAAGAGCTCCCCCTTGATCATTGCCTCCGTGTTGAGGTTCATCTTGTGCATTTGAGTCGAATGTTCGCTCTTGTGGTAAGATATCACCAAGTCCCATTTTCTTCAGTGCTTCATATGGAGCTTCCTCTTTATCTAGCACACACTTATCAACTTGATCCACTTGTGAGCCGTTAGATTCATCGAACACTACGTCACGTGCTACTTCAACAAGGTCAGACACCTTGTTGAAGACAAGATAGGCGTAGGCATTCGATTCATAACCGAGCAAGAACCCTTCATCGGACTTTGAAGCGAACTTTGAGGCCCTCGGTTTCTTGTTCAAAATAAAACATTTACAAACAAATACTTTGAAATAAGAAACATTAGGCTTTTTACCGGTAAGGAGCTCAATGGAGTTTTCTTCAGTAGTCGGTGGAGGTACAGCAGATTCGTGGTATGACAAGTGGTGTTCACCGCTTCTGCCCAAAATCGATCTGATGTCTTGTATTCATCCAACATAGTTCTTTCCATTTCGATCAATGTTATGTTCTTCCTTTCGGCCACTCCGTTTTGTTGAGGGGAGTAGGGTGCCGAGAACTCATGTTTTATTCCTTCTTCATCGAGATACTCTTCAACTTGGAGGTTCTTGAATTCTGTCCCGTTGTCACTTCTGATGTTCTTTATGGTTGGTGATAATTCGTTCTAAGCTCTTTTTAGAAACTTCTTGAGGATTCCCTGAGTTTCTGATTTATCATACAAGAAAAATACCCAGGTAAATCTTGAAAAATCATCAACAATTACTAAACTGTATTTGTTACCGCTGAGGCTGATGTACGAAATTGGACCAAAGAGATCCATGTGGAGGAGTTCCAGCGGTCTTTCGGTAGTCATCACATTCTTGGCGGGGTGTGGTGCTCCGACTTGTTTTCCTGCTTGACAAGCGTTGCATGGCCTGTCTTTTTCAAAAACCACATCCTTAAGACCACGGATGTGACCACCTTTTAGAAGTTTCTGCAGATTTCTCATCCCAACATGGGCTAGCCGTCTATGCCACAGCCATCCCATGTTGGTCTTAGCAACCAAGCAAGTATTGAGTTCGGCTTTATCTTTGTTTAAGTCAACAAGATAAAGCTTGCCATTCAACATTCCCTTGAATGCAATCGAGCCATCGCTTCTTCTAAAAATGGTCACACCCTCATTAGTGAATAAACAGTTGTAACCTTTGTCGCATAGTTGAAATATTGACAAAAGGTTATAATCTAGAGAATCTACATGTAAAACATTAGATAAGGTGTGTTGAGAGGATATTTCAATGTTACCGCTACCAAGGACCTTTCCTTGGCTGTTGTCTCCGAAGTATATGCCTTCACTTGGATCCTTGTTATACTCGTACTCCACAAACATACCTCTCTCTCCAGTCATGTGATTTGTGCATCCGCTATCTAGCACCCATTTAGATCCACCAGAGGAGTAAGCCTGCAAAAAAATAATAATTCTTTAGTTTTAGGTACCCAAGCTTGCTTGGGTCCTCTCAGGTTAGTCACAAGAGTCTTGGGCACCCACACACAAGTTTTCAAGTTCTTGTGGTGTGGCCCTGTATATTTAGCAATTACTTTTTCATGTTTGGCTTTCATAAGAACATAGGAAGCATCAAATGTACGAAACAATATTTGTAAATCATATTCATGGGATTTTTCTTTAACAAAGATAATTCTATTCTTAGCATGACTAGGAGTAGACATGTGTTTGTTCCTGTCAAAACCAAGGTCATCTTTGACATTAGGAGGTCTAGTGACCATATATGCACTGCGTACATATTTGATCTTCTCCTTATCAAAGATGCTGCTTGGAGAAGCATGCATATTATGAGAAGTTGAAGTATTAGAAATAACATTCTTCTTACTAGAGCAAGTGCAAGTTCCGATTGTTGTCGAACTCATATCTTTGGAGGAAGAGGAGTCACTTTGCTTGAGCGACTCAACTTGCACCTCAAGGATATTGTTAACTTTTTAGAAGTTAGCAAGTTCTTCCTTGATTGCAATATGCGAGTCCTCTAGCTTTGAGTAAGTTTCGTTACTCAAGGCTAGCTCAACTTCAAGCGACTCGTTCTTTTCTCTTTCAAGCTAGAGAAGCTTTTCAACTTCTTGATATCTCTTCCTTTCACGGATGAGCATATCTTGTCGGTTAAGAAGTTCCTCCTTTTCAAAGATTTCGTTCGACAACATTTTCATTTTCTTTAAAGCAATTTTACTTAGTCCTCTAAACATTTCTTCATTATCACTAGAGCTATCAAAGTCATCAATAGAGAAATTTAGTGTAGGAGGAGTGAGTCGAACCTTTTTCTTGCCTTCCTTAGCCATAAGGCAAGTGTGGTTGTTCATATCTCGTCCTCCCAGGTTTGGGAAGAGTGTGGCTTTCATAGTAGGTTTCTTGACTGCGATAGTGGCTATCTCTTCTTCTTCATCAGAGGAGGACTCGTCGTTTGAGTCCCACTGCTTACCAATATGAGCTTGATGGGATTGTCTTCTTTTTCTGAAATTTTTCTTTTCTTGAGGTCTTGTCTCCTTCTTATTTTTATTTTCTTCATAGGGGCAGTCCACCATGAAGTGACCATACTCTCCGCAGTTGTAGCAAGTGCGTCGAGCCTTGGATTTTCCTTTATCCTTGCTTTTGCCTTCATTTGAATTGTTGCCGTGTCTTCTTTTCATCATGAGTTTGAACTTCTTGATAAATAGTACCATTTCTTCATCATCAAGATCAGTGCTCTCGTCGCTTGTGTGCCCATCGTCTTGGTCTTCACGAGTTTCTTTGAGTTTGGGTCTGCACGTTGCTTTGAGATCAACTTCCTTCTTTTTGGAAGAGGTGAGTTCGGCTAAGTCTTTGACGTATTGAGCCTCTTTATCCATCATTTCATGATTTATGATCTTCCCCAATAACTCATCAGGAGTCATTTTGTGAAATTTGGGGCTTTCTCTAATCATTGAGCGAAGTGTGACATTTCTTGGCATGAAGGCTCTAATTATTCTTTTGACCACCTCGTGATCCGTCCATTTCTTACTTCCATAGGCACAAATTTTGTTGATGAGTGCCTTCATCCGGTTATACATGTCTTGAGGTGATTCGCCTTCTTCAATAGCAAATCTCCCCAACCCTCCTTCAAGCATCTCGATTTTAGCTTCACGAACCGACCTATTTCCTTCGTGAGCTGTCTTAAGTGTATAGTAGATTTCTTTTGCACTTTCTAAACCATCGATCTTGGTGAATTCTTCTCTACTTAGTGATGATGTGATCACAGCGACGGCTTGTGCGTTTCTATGAATCTATTGTTCTTGTTCTGGAGTGAGTTCCTCATCCGTGTTCGGGATATCTATTATGCCAGTGCAAACAATGTGCCACAGAATAGGATTCAGGGATATTAGATGCATCTTCATGTTGTATTTCCACATGGTGTAGTCACTTCTATCCAACTGTGGAGGCTTTCCCATAGGAATGGAGAGATAGTTATTGTTTGAATTGAGACGGTTGTAGTTGTAAGGATGTCGGGAGTAGTCACGATGACCACTCCCCGTCATCTTCTCTTCTTCTTTTCCTTTTTGTCCTGGAAGTTTCTTTCTCAGGAGTGCTTTTAGTTGTCACACTTCTTCATCATCATGTGGGCTTTCTTTCAGCACATCGAAGGCTTTTGCTTCTTGTTCCTCCTCATTGATGTTCATCTTCGGGATATCGTTGTTCTTCTCAGAGGCCATTGATCTCTCCGAGATGTGAGTCTCGTTGGTGGAGAACCTTGCTCTGATACCAATTGAACGTGGCCTAGAGGGGGGTGAATAGGCCTTTAGAATTTCCTGCACACTTAATAGAGTTGTTAAAAACTTGATTGACCGGACTAGTCCGGTTATGTGGGCGGACTAGTCCGGTGTGCTGAAATATGTGAATTGATTAAGTGTTGTTTGGGAAACTAGGTTCTTCTAGCAGCGGAAATGAGAACAGCGGACTCTTTGATTTAAGATTAGTGTATGAATGCACGTGAAGACTTGCGAGCAACTTAAATTGTTGTTTAGCAATCAAGTGATCTAGTGAACAAAAAGTAAAGTAAATGAGGCACAAGAGACAAGCGAATTTTTACCAAGGTTCTATCTCACCACGAGATCTACGTCCTCGTTGAGGAAGCTCACACAGAGCCGGGTCTCCAACCCTTTCCCTCTTCAAGTCACAACGAAGGCCGACTTGATTCCACTATCACGGGTAATCACCGAGTTTGTGGGGCAACCTCACACATTGAGGGCTCCGACGATAATTACTGCGAAAGAGGCGATCAAATACACTTGAAAGTATTACAATGCAGAGTATAAGTGTAGAAAGATCAAACCCCAAGAGCTCGCAACGAAGGAACGACGATCTCCCAATCATGAATCCAAGTGTTCTAATGATTTGACTCTTTTTGCACCTTAGATGTGTGGGGAGATGTTTTTTTTTAGCTCTTGGGACAAAGTGGTGGCACTAGGGTTTGTGTTTTCAGCAGTATTCGACGTGTGTGTTCTTGGGAAGGTTGTGGATTCTCTATTTATATGGTTTCTAAAAAGTTACCTTTGAAAAACCCTAATACCGGACTAGTCTGGTGCAAGTCCAGACTTGTCCGGTCACAGTGTAACTCGAAGTCCAGAAAGTCTGACGGACTAGTCCGGTCCAAGCTCGGACTAGTCCGGTGCTGTGTGAAGGTGGACTCTAGAAAGTTCAACGGACAGATGGGAGACTCCAGAAAGTTCAACGGACTAGTCCGGTGGACACACGGACTAGTCCGGTCTCCCGATATGAGAGACTCCAGAAAGTTCAACGGACTAGTCCGGTGGACACACGGACTAGTCCGGTCTCCTGAGAGGGGAGACTCTAGAAAGTGTAACGGACTAGTCCGATCCATGATCGGACTAGTCCAGTGCATTTTGAAAGTTAGATTAATTTTAAAGCCCTTACCCCTGCACAAAGTTGTGAGCTCTTAGAGTGTGCCTTTCATACACTCCCTATACATTTAAACTCTAATTTGATCTTCTAAGCTCCATCAAAGTATCCCTCTTTGGACACCACTCCATTTTTCACCTTTTTGTGTGCACCGAGCTGTTTCACTTTGTTTGTCCTGCAATCATCTCAATAGTTTCATTAGGATATCATATGTTTGTCATCAATTAGCCAAAACCCACAAGGGATATCCTAGATGCACTTACAGTAAAGAATAATAATATTATAAAGCATAATGTCACAAACACAAGAGAAGATACATGAGCATACTTTTCCCAATTTGGACTTGGGACTAGAGGCTCCTCTCTATAGCCTAACCTCCACTAAGTGACTAAGAGCACTAGTGTAATACAAGAGAGAATGCTTGAGAGGTGTGTGTGAGAAGTGAGGCACCTCCTCTATTTATACACACAGTAGAGGCGGCTCCCGCCACAATTAGCACATGAATCAATCTTCACCGTCTTCAGGGAGCCATGAGGAGCCAACACGTGGAGGAAAACCGGGTTTGGCGTGAGGGCCAAGTCGGCCGACTATGGGGGGTCGGCCGACCTGGTCCTGGCCCCCCTTCGGGTGTGCTTCCTTGGGGTGACTTCCAGGTGGGCCCTTATCACCTTCTGGGGTGATACACTATTGGATCTCCTCGGATACATCTAGGAATGAGTCATGGATCCATGTGGTGCCACATGTTGTCACATGATTGGCTGGGGTGGCACTTTTTTCCCTCATTCTCCGTCGTTTCTGCATAAAAACTCCTGCATGCACTATTTCTCCGAGTACAAGTGGAATTATGTTAAATCTAACTATGATGTATGTAAGAAATATTTATTACTTCACATAATTGATTTATATTAATAGTCAAACTTTGTATATAATGACCATCAAAAAACTACTCCAAGCTTACCCTTTCCTCGTCCCGAAGCAAAGATAAAGACTTAGGTTGTTGATAAAGAGTTGCTACAATGTTCTATTTTATTGCAAAAGTACCAAGAGCACAACAAAATATTCTACCTTGTATTGAATAAATTGGCTATGGTATCTCACCCTTTTTCTTAGTGCAAATGCAAATGAGAATGAAAGCAAATTTTTTTGGCTTGAATCAAAGCAAATCTTTTTGGCTTGAACTTGGGAGAAGTGTTGCAACAAAGTCCACAACAATTTTTGAGCAAATGTGAGAGTGAGTTGGGGAGGTGAAAATGAGGTGAAGTGTGAAGCAACACACTCACCCGGGCTTGTGTAAATAGCATAGCACTCCCCCAACGGTCACAAGAGGCAAAAATGTAGCCGTTGGAGGAGAGAGCCACCATGGCACTCTCCCCAGCTCGGACGACTAGGGGGGTCAGACGACCTGTAGGTGGGGCCCTCTGTCTCCTCTTTTGGCAAGTGGCTCCCCAATGGCTTATTTTGAGCCGTTAGGTGAGTCAACCACAAATTTGCCCTGAAAAATTGTTTTTCAAATAAAACTTCCCAAAATTCAATATTTTTATTTTTGATTTTTCTAAACATGAAAAATAAATCTAAGTTGAGACTACAAAATTCCCAACCTATTGGTGAGGTCCCATCTAAAATGATGGTGGAAAACTAAAAAAGAATGACATAACTACCAAATTAACCTATTGGCGAGGTCCCATCCAAAATCAGATGAGATTGATTTTTCTCCATTGTCTTGACACTCAATTTCCAGTCTCTGGCCTCGGAGAAATGGGCACGAACGCTCGCCTTACTTCTTCTGCCATTCCTTCCTTGGCGGTCTCGTGGACTTGGACCATTCAGACGGCCTCGACTTTTCCATCTTTTTAAATTGTCGATGTGGGAAAAAAGATGGAGTCTCCTCATAAATTAATTTCCTCATGAATGCTATGGGGGAGTCCACTTGGGGTGGTGTAACTTCGGCCTCCTTGATATGTTTGACATTCGGGCCATATTTGATTTTGATCATGGAGAATTGTTCCTTCCTTGGTCGAAAGTCAAACTTTTCCTCCTTGCCATTGATATGGAAGCGGATTTCTTCGGCTCCCACATCGATGCAAGCATCCGTGGTGCTAAGGATAGGGCGCTCAAGAATGAGCGGGGTTTCCTTCTCGACCTCCATGTCGAGCACCCAAAATCCACGGGTATGAAGCAGTTCCGGATTTTCACCGGGACGCCTTCGATGATACCCATTGGGTAGCGGATCGATGAATCATCCAGGTGGAGCTACAGAACTGTTGTAGATAGCATGGTAATGTTCAGCTGGTCGAAGACCACTTTTGGCATGTCACTAACACTGCCAAGGTCACAAAGGGCCTTGTCAAAGTGTAGTGTGCCAATGGAGCAGGATATGGAAGGATATGCAGAGTCCTTCTTCTTCCCCAGAAGCGTGTTGAGGCTAGCAGTACTGCAATCCTCAGTGAGCTTCACAACCTTGTAGTGGGCAAAGGTCACTTGTTGCTCAACATGTCCTTGATATAGCAATCATAAGTGAGTACTTGCATCACATCTATCAAGGGAACATTGACGTGGATCTTTTGGATGACCTCAACAAAGCAATTGAATTTCTCATCCACAGTTGGCTTCCGACTTCTCTTAGGGAATGGCATAAAGATAGTGTCCTCAAATTCCATCGCCATTCTCTCACTAAACTTTTCTCCTTTCTTAGGAGAAACTTCTTCTTTCTTCTTTTCAACTGTTGTCTCCTCCTGAGTGGGTATGGTGGTTCACGAGTGGTCTTTCCACCTCTCGTAGCCTTCGTACTCACATTTTCTAGGGAAACCTTGAGTTGCCCCAGAATCTTCCCATTCTCCAGTAGAGGGATATCAGCCACCAATTGCGCTAACTGGGTCACCAACATTTTGTTGAAGCTCAACTGGTTCTTGAAGGCAGAAGCTAAGCCTTCAACCTCGGCATTGATGTTGTCCTGGGTCTTGTCATTAGCCGACAACTTCTTGGATAGGACATCATTGATCTTGAGTTGGCTAACGGCAAGTTCTCTCAAGCGAGACTGGTTCCCATTGTCGTTGTTGTTGTTGTAGCCTCCTTGAAAGAAAGGGTGTGGTTGGCCCCACCTTTGACCTCTTGGATGGTACCCATTGTTGTTGTTGTAATTCTTGTTGTTGGCAAAGTATAAGGCATCCCCACAGGTGTCGGGGCAGTCACTCCCCATATGACCCGCTTTGCCATAGACTTCACATGTCATGTGAAACTCTAAGGCTTGGACGGTGCCAAATGCATCACCAGTGGCTTGACAGTCCAACTTATTCATAAGGAGGTCCAATTTGGCAGCGATCATGTCCACCTCTTTCAAGGTGTACTTGCCTCACTGTCGGGGCTGGAGATGCTCATCGCTCCACCCCATGTAAAACCATCTTCTCAATTAACACCTTAGATTTGGGCACCGTAATTGAGAAGAAAGCTCCTTCAGCAGCAGCATCCACATGGTCACAAACCGACAAAGTCAGCCTGTTGTGGAAGTTTTGGATGATGAGATAATTATCCATCCCATGGTGGGGACAAGCTAGGATATCTCCCTGCACCCTTTCCCAAGCCTTGGGAATGGATTCCTTGGGCTCTTGTTAGAAGCTTGAAATTCTTCCACGTAGGGCATTAGTCTTGCTCAACGGGAAGAACTTGGCGAGGATTGCTAAGGAACATTTCTCCCAAGTATTTATAGCACTTGGGTTTGCGTAGAACCATGGATTTGCTCTCCCGAGGAGGGAAAACGGAAACATTCTAATACGAATGGCATCAGGAGTGACATCCTTAATCTTAAAAGTTCTACAAATCTCAAGGAATTGTTGCAAGTGAGCATTGGCATCCTCATTAGCTTTCCCAAAGAAGGGGTTAGCCCGCACCATAGTGATTAGGCAGTTCTTGATCTCGAAGTTCACGTCTCCCGTGTTGACATTGGGCCTAGTAGGAACATTGTCAGCAGAGGGAGTCGAGAACTCATGAAGGGTCTTCTCTGCCATTGGCTTGGGGTGTAATGGTGCGGGGGTGATGGGTTTCCTAGATCACAAGATCACATGAGGAGAAACAACACGAGGTCGAACTCTTCTTAGCAGTGACTCGGGATCTTCTACATAGTTGGCCGGCAAGCGAAAACCGGTCATACACTACCCTGTTTTCACATCAAGGAATGCAAAAAATAAAAAGGGTTATCCTACTAAATACCTACTAGGATCCTATCTACCACATGATCATGAAAATCTTTTGTGCCTTAATCGATAACGGCGCCAGAAATGCTCGTTGATACTTCTTAACATCTACAGGTCATCCTAGCAGCAAGGCTAGTTCTGCAGAGGCACTAGGCTAACCCAAGCCAAAGTAAGATGAGTTACGCAAGCACATAGAAAGTACCGCTGTAGCATTTCACTCGAGAGTATTCCCTAGGGTATTGTATTTGTTTATCCTAAAGGAAGGCAAGGTAGAAGAGAGACAAGATCAAGGATAGAAGAGGGTGTTCCAGTGAGGGATTCAGTAGGATGGATAAATGAAGTCATAGGTTAGTGTGACACATAACTAAGCAAACTACTCTAAGGGTTAAGAATGTTCTAGTGGAGGATAAGTTAAGGGGGGAGAGAGCTACTTCTGTTGTGCTTTAGGTATTCGTATACATAGTCAACTATTGTACATATAGCTAAGCTAACTACGAGTACTAAGTCTTAACGGTCCAACATATCGGGCACAGGTTTACCCAGAATATCAGGACGATTCTTGTCACGAGCTTGCGGCGTAACCGAACGTGGGGGATTACGAAGGACGGACAGGGCTATCACCACCTGCTACCTACCCCTACAAACCTGGGTCTACGAGACATCCAACGCTACTTAATTATCTAAGCACCATGCTACATAATAAGTAAATACCTTAAGAGCCTAGGTACAAGCACCATCCTAAGCCAATGACTAACCTAAACATCGTTGAAACCAATGCTGGAACCAAGCACTACATTACTCATATTAAGATAATCACATTAATACCTAATTAGTACATGATGTTTATGATAATATAATAAGGGCATTATAACTAGATCATAATGGCGTCTATATCTAACACATGCATGGAATCCACAACCAAACAAGAAACGCTTCATCCAAGTATATGAATAAGTAAAGACAATAATA